>CM040758.1:27449966-27454966 GCA_022829145.1 Albula goreensis | reverse complement strand
CAGAGGTTGAGTGTGTGTGTAGAGTCAGTGTGTACTTTCTCAGAGGTTCAGTGTGTGTGTGTAGAGTCAGTGTGTACTTTCTCAGAGGTTGAGTGTGTGTAGAGTCAGTGTGTACTTTCTCAGAGGTTGAGTGTGTGTGTAGAGTCAGTGTGTGTTATCTTGGCAGTTGAGCATGTGCAGGTGTGTGAATCCTGTTCGGATATGGAGCACATGTCTCAGCTTGGGTCTGTGGGGCCCGTTTCACATTTGGATATGCTTGAAAGATGAACTGGAATCTACATGGTCCCATTTTAACACTGATTTTCACACAATAAATCAAAACAGATTAAGGAGCTGGTTTTCCAGAAACTATCAAAAACCAATTTAAATTTCATATTTAAACCTGGGGAATGTGAAAAATTGCTTCATGACCTCTGGAAAAAAGGTAATTAAGGACAGTCCTGGAAAAGTGTGTCACAAACAAAAACTAATGAAACTCACCGAATTCTGCCAATCACCATGTGTGTTTTTTTAATTGGCGGCTAATTATAGCTCCTCCCTGAACCCGGGTTGCCAGATTGCCAGATTTGTAGGAAAGTAAATATGATGAGTTCCTACGGCAAGTGTCCAAGTTATGTGTCCAAATTGATATGAATTATTATTGTTATTAGTGCAATTACTATCACATTATCACATTCTGAAAGGGAGGGTGGAAATCCATTCTGATCTGTGTTGAATGGAAGCTTTCTGCTCCAGGGTCTCGGCAGTTCATATTTTAACATGTTATATATTTAAACAGCTGGCATGGGTCCCACAGGCCGCAACAACCAGTCAAAATCCCTCAAAGTATTTTAATCCTGGAAAGCGCTGTAAAAGTTATTGAAAGTAACCAAAGTAGTCGTACATGGAACGATGCCAAAATCAAAAACAGGGTTCATTGTTACTTGTCCCACAACATTTCCATCTGGCTTAAGAATGCTCTTGATGTAATTTACTACTGAGCCTCATGAGGTGGCAATGCAAACAGATTCCCTTTGAAAAGCAAAACTCCCGCCACGGGAGGCTCGCAGCCAGGAACCTGCGCAGACACGGGCTGGAAACACAGATCTGCACTTTATTAGGACATGTGGGCACATGGAGACGGGAGGAACGGCTCTCCTGCAGACCTCTGGACTCAGCAGCCTGTCCCTGCATGCCCCTGCCCACCCCCATGGATGGCATGTTTACCCAAAGGAAAACAAAAACATTTACTCACGCGTACATCAAGGCTGTGGAGCAGCAGTCCCGGAGGGGCACCGCGTCTGCAGGTGTTTGCTCCAGCGACACATGATGAGCCAGCTCACCTCCTACACCAGCGGTGTCAAACTCCAGTCCTGGAGGGCGCAGTGTCTGCAGGTTTAACTCCAGTCCTGTAGGGCCGCAGTGTCTGCAGGTTTAACTCCAG
Source organism: Albula goreensis (assembly GCA_022829145.1). Classification (NCBI taxonomy): domain Eukaryota; kingdom Metazoa; phylum Chordata; class Actinopteri; order Albuliformes; family Albulidae; genus Albula; species Albula goreensis. The sequence goes on along the minus strand of CM040758.1, from coordinate 27,453,543 downwards.
TCCTGGAGGGCCGCAGTGTTTGCAGGTTTAACTCCAGTCCTGGAGGGCCGCAGTGTCTGCAGGTTTAACTCCAGTCCTGGAGGGCCGCAGTGTCTGCAGGTTTAACTCCAGTCCTGGAGGGCCGCAGTGTCTGCAGGTTTAACTCCAGTCCTGGAGGGCCGCAGTGTCTGCAGGTTTTAACTCCAGTCCTGGAGGGCCGCAGTGTCTGCAGGTTTAACTCCAGACTGGGGTTAAACCTACAGACACTGCGGCCCTCCAGGACTGGAGTTAAACCTGCAGACACTGCAGCCCTACAGGACCTGAGTTTGACACTGCTGTCTTGGACTAGGGAGGCACATTACTTATTGACATTAGGTGGTGTAGTGTGTGGCTGGAGGAAACACCTGCAAACACTGCAGACCTCCGGAACTGGAGTTGAATAGGCCTACTGTATACATTGGACATCTAAAGAAACTTCTATTAACTGAAATGGAGGCCAGGTCAACTGGTTCAAACTGAACCATAACCTCAAATTCCTGGGAACGGCTAGAAGTCTGTATTGGCGAGGCTGCAGTTGGCACAGGCTGGCCCGGGAATGATCGAGGTAAACTGGGTAATTTCATTGGTCTCATCACTCTCTAGCAGCCACTCCTGGTTAGCCAGGCACCTGTAGATCCACAAACCGAGTATATGCTGACTTTGTCATCATCTGCCAAAATAGGCAGTATGTGATTGCTGGTGCATCTTTAAACAAAACAATTGTTGTCGTGTGAATTGGAAGAGACTACATGCCTGTAGCTCTCTCCTCCTGAAGTCGACAGGAGAGGCGACTAGCGAGAGAACAACAAGTTTAAGAATAGGGTATATGGGGTATAGGGGTATAAAATGAAGTTTAAAAGGTCAGTCTCACTGGACTGGCAGTTTGGATAGTCACTACTGCTCCTCCCACTGTCCAGGCCTGTGCATTAAATGGACATTAATCTATGCTTTCAGATGCTGTTGTCACTGGCAAAAAAAAAAAAAAAAACATGTTGTTAATGTGACATACGGAACATCTTAAATCTGCAACGGGAAGAGCTCTCTGGCCTGTGAAAAAATAGCTGTGTCATGGAGACATGTGGACATGGGAAATACCCGAGTGTGTCATACTGAGGAAACCGGGGATGATATATATATGTATGCATGTAAAGCTAAATGTGGCTTTCGTCTTCTTCAGGTTACAGCACATACTGAGGGCACATGGTCTGCAACATGGATGGCTCCAGGTTAGCGGGGTGACTCAGGGTTAGCGGGGTGACTCAGGGTTAGCGGTGTGACTCAGGGTTAGCGGGGTGACTCAGGGTTAGTGGGGTGACTCAGGGTTAGCGGGGTGACTCGGGTTAGCGGGGTGACTCGGGGTTAGTGGGGTGACTCGGGGTTAGTGGGGTGGCCCAGGGTTAGAGGGGTGACTCGGGGTTAGCGGTGTGACTCAGTGTTAGCGGGGTGACTCAGGATTATCGGGGGGACTTAGGGTTAGTGGGGTGGCTCAGGGCTAGCGGGGTGACTCAGGGTTAGCAGGGGGACTTAGGGTTAGTGGGGTGGCTCAGGGCTAGCGGGGTGACTCAGGGTTAGCAGGGGGACTTAGGGTTAGTGGGGTGGCTCAGGGTTAGCGGGGTGGCTCAGGGTTAGCGGGGGGACTCAGGATTAGCGGGGGGAGTTAGGGTTAGCGGGGTGGCTCAGGGTTAGCGGGGGGACTCAGGATTAGCGGGGGGACTTAGGGTTAGCGGGGTGACTCAGGATTAGCGGGGGGACTTAGGGTTAGCGGGGTGACTCAGGGTTAGCGGTGTGACTCAGTGTTAGCGGGGTGACTCAGGATTATCGGGGGGACTTAGGGTTAGTGGGGTGACTCAGGGCTAGCGGTGTGATTCAGGGTTAGCGGGGGACTCAGGGTTAGCGGGGTGGCTCAGGGTTAGCGGGGGACTCAGGGTTAGCAGGGGGACTTAGGGTTAGCGGGGTGACTCAGGGTTAGCGGGGGACTTAGGGTTAGCGGGGTGGCTCAGGGTTAGCGGGGGGACTCAGGGTTAGCGGGGTGGCTCAGGGTTAGCGGGGTGGCTCAGGATTAGCGGGGGACTCAGGGTTAGCGGGGTGGCTCAGGGTTAGCGGGGGACTCAGGGTTAGCGGGGTGGCTCAGGGTTAGCGGGGGGACTCAGGGTTAGCGGGGGCCTTAGGGTTAGCGGGGGACTCAGGGTTAGCGGGGTGGCTCAGGGTTAGCGGGGGACTCAGGGTTAGCGGGGTGGCTCAGGGTTAGCGGGGGACTCAGGATTAGCGGGGTGGCTCAGGGTTAGCGGGGTGGCTCAGGGTTAGCGGGGGACTCAGGATTAGCGGGGGGACTCAGGGTTAGCGGGGTGGCTCAGGGTTAGCGGGGGGCTCAGGGTTAGCGGGGGGGACTCAGGATTAGCGGGGGACTTAGGGTTAGCGGGGTGGCTCAGGGTTAGCGGGGGACTTAGGGTTAGCGGGGTGGCTCAGGGTTAGCGGGGGGACTCAGGATTAGCGGGGACTTAGGGTTAGGGTTGGCTCAGGGGTGGCTCAGGATTAGCGGGGGGACTTAGGGTCAGCGGGGTGGCTCAGGGTTAGCGGTATGATTCAGGGTTAGTGGGTGGCTCAGGGTCAGAGGAGCCGTACGCCGCTCAGGATTTTCCCCCTGCCCAAAGCCCCGGCCCCCTGCTCCCTCCCCCTTCCCCCACACACACACTCCTCTGTGGGATTACTCTGGGGGTCACTGGGGTGGTCACCTTGACTTCAGACGCTCGAACAAAAACTGAGTCTACAGTCAGGGCTGCCTTTTCAAGCTCTATGGAGGACAGAAATAAGCTCGTGGGAAGTCTGTGTATTATATGTATTACCTGTGTTCCAGGGGCTGATAAAGCAGTGGTCAGTCAGCACTCCAGAGTAACGGTCATCTTGTGTAGGCTGGACTTCAATCTGAAGAATCTTTTCAGGAATGTAAAATTCTCTTGTGGTTTTTCTGGAAAGAATGTGGACATTATACACATATCTGGGCCTAGAAAATGCACAGAATCTCAGACAGAGTGTGTAGGAAACACATACTGCGTGTTTGGCATGGGCTGCTTGTAATCTCATCAGCTCCCTCCGTTTTCTGTGGGGTTTCGTTGGCCCAGAGTGTTTGTGTTTGTCCATAGAAAAGCTGCCAGAGATTTTTCCAACCCCGAAAAGCCACTTCAAATTGGAATCCCCACATACATGAGACTGTGACTGACCATTTGTTTATTATCAAAGAACATCCCTGAAGTTGGGCAGTGTGATGTCACAATGGAGACGGTAGTCTTTCTGGCTCACAGTTATGATGTCATGAGATGTCATCCCTCACTGTGGGCTGTGCTTCTGATTGTCACACTGCTGTGTTTCCATCACACACTGAACTCTGCTCTCAGAGTGAACTATGAGATCATACTGTAATCGTTGTGTAATTTGCTGTATATGCCCCCACTTTCAGAGGTGAGACTCTGACTTTATTAAGCACCGCAGAGCAAGCAGTGTCCTACCATTATCCATTTTGAGCTAAAAGACTAAACTAGATCATGATGGGTATCCACAAACT
>CM040758.1:27337466-27447466 GCA_022829145.1 Albula goreensis | reverse complement strand
AGCCCAATCATTAAGCTATATCATAAAGCTCCAGGTGAAGTGCTTTGCTGGCAGGTGCAACAGTCCGACCCCCCGGTAGCCCAAAGGGTTCAGCGCAGAGAACCAGCTCTCTGGCAGCTACGCAGCTGTCGCTGTGTGGTGTGACGGGCAGCAGTGTGGTGTAACGGGCAGCAGTGTGGTGTGACGGGCAGCAGTGCGGTGTGACTGGCAGCAGTGTGGTGTGACGGGCAGCAGTGCGGTGTGACGGGCAGCAATGCGATGTGACGGGTGTAGTGTGGTGTGACGGGCAGCAATGCGGTGTGACGGGTGTAGTGCTGTGTGACGGGCAGTTTACGATCAAGCCAAGTACTTAACCTGAGTCATTGTGTAAGATGCAAAATGCAGAATTATTCTGTGCTTAAGGGAAGGTCATCCAGTAATGAGGTCAGATATTCTCCATGTTCCCCATATAATAAATGCCACACAGACCCTGTATGTTTTATCAAAGGTGAAACGTTTTTAACTTTCTTAATCACATAGCTATGAAACGTTTATAGTACAGAAGTGCGAATACGACCTTTCCGTTCATGTATCAAACTAAAAATGGTGAAAAGGTAGAGGCAGGTTTTTGACTCAGACAATGTAGATTTGTATTTACCTGCTCAGTACCTGCAGAGTGACTGTGGCAGACATACTTATGCGGGCTCTCTCTCCACTCCACCCACTGTTTACTCTCTGGGATGGAACCAAGACTGACGTGCAAACACATGTCTGCAGAGAGAGAGGGTGGGAGAGAGGGAGAGAGAGAGAGGGAGGGAGAGAGGGAGGGAAATAGGGAGGGAGAGAGAGAGAGGGAGGGAGGGAGGGGGAGAGAGAGAGGGAAGGGAACGGAACCTTTAATGACCTTTCAAAAAGAGTGCAGTTTCTAATGACACTTTACAGAGGTTAGAAATGACACCCCAGAAAGGAAAACAAGCAGTAAAAGAGAATGAAAAAAAGAAATGGAGAGGGAAGTAGAGAAAGAGGGAGTGTGGAAGTGAAAGAGCTGCAAAGAGACAGACAGGGAATTATGAAAAAAGAGTGAAAGGGGATGAGCTGAGGTGGAAAAACAGTGAATAAGCAAGAGAGAGAGAGAGAGAGAGAGAGAGAGGAAGGAAAGAGTGTGTTTGAGTGTAAGTATGGAGAGATGTGTGTCCTCACATGAACTGCACAGAACTGCCTGTCACACAGATGGATATAGAGCAGACAAGTGCAGATCCAGCTGGACACACACACAGACGTGCTCACTCACTCACTCACTCACTCACTCACTCACACTCACACGCTCGCTCACTCACTCACTCACTCACTCACTCACTCACTCACTCACTCACTCACTCACGCACACACACAGCTTCCTAAGGAAACTACAGCTGCAGAAGGACACACACATGCAGGGGACTGTTCAGTCCGGGGATGGGATGTTTTGTGTGAATGTTATATTGTGTTGTGTGTTGTGTAGTGTTTCCATATAATGCAGAGCTGTTTTTTGTTTGTGTTATACTGCTGTTATGTTGTGTTGTGTTGCATTGTGTATCGAGTGTTTGTGTGCATAGCGGGGAGAGGGCTAGTAGCTGGTTTGTTTACTGTACCCACAGTGAGAGCAAAAACAGAGTCACCTGCACTGTCCCACACACTCTGCCAACCATACATTCTGCAAGAGTGGGGATAGAGAGAGGGAGTTTTCAGTTACATCCGCCTCAAACAGTGAAAAACACCTGTGTGGTATATGACAGCAAGCCAAAGCCTGAGGGACAGTGCGTAGGTGACTGTTATTTTAGAGCTGTGAGGCACTGTCCTCACAAGAACTGCTTATGTCTTTATTAGCATTAGCCTTACTGCTAATGTCTTCATTAGTATTAGCCTCACTGCTCATGACACTCAGAGCATTTTTGTTGTGTTGAAAATGTACTGAACTATAACTATATAATGAATTTTTTTTTTTCACAGTTGATTGTATAGCTTTTCTGGTTGCATCTGCTTTGCCAGCAGAACACATTGTTTGTCATGTCAATAAAGCTGAGTGATGTTTATTTAATCTCTCATTGGAGGGAAATTTTTATGTACACAAAAGTGATTTACACCTGATTGCACAAGCATCTTGGTCGCCCTGGTTGCGCCCCTGGTTGTATGTTGGCGACTGGAAGGAGAAAGTATTTCAGGAAGAGCTGATTGAGTCATTGGTAATTCTCCCAGGTGCACTGTCACTAGTGCACATGCAGGTTCATTCTCCCAGGTGCACTGTCACTAGTGCACTTGCAGGTTCATTCTCACAGGTGCACTGTCACAAGTGCACATGCAGGTTCATTCTCCCAGGTGCACTGTCACAAGTGCACATGCAGGTTCATTCTCCCAGGTGCACTGTCACTAGTGCACATGCAGGTTTACCTGATTTGGGGAGAGCGGAGGTTAAATGTGCTTCAGACATGCAACGGGCAGAGCAGGGTCACCATGGGAAATTCTGCAGTGTTCACAGTGTCAGAAAACAGCCCCAAGGCTGGAGAACCATGCCATGCCCTTCAGGGACCTGGAGACCTACAGGTTATGCTTTTCATTTTGACCTTTACATCAGAAGCTGATTCAAACCCGAAAAGCGATAGCGACAGGGAGGTGAATTAACCCTGTAATCAGGCAATTGATCAGTTGATTGATGAGAAACAAGAAGAGCCAGCACGCTCCTATAACTCTCCATGACGAGGGCTACAAACACCTGGTGCAGATGCAGAATGCTGTGTCTCTGTGCTGGGAAGTGGGCTGCAGACGTAGCATTAGTGTGTAGCCTCTCTCTGCTGGGGTGTAGCATGCAGTGGTAGCATTAGCATGTAGCGTCTCTCTGCTGGGGTGTAGCATTTAGCACGTAGCACCCTTGTGCTTCATGCTTTGGTGATGATGTATCTGAACTGTCTGGTCAGACAGAGTTGTAAGCCAGTTCTGTGCCACTATTGCCCTTAAAATGCTTACAGATGCCCTTATGTTCTCTCAGATGGAAAGTCAAACTGGATACGGGCATCTACTCAACCATAATGTGACAAAACAATACCTTGAAATGCTGCCCCTGGCGGCCTCTGCTGGTGACTTTATGTCACCACATTACACTCACACTCAAAAGCAAGTTGCGTGAGATAGCAAGTAGCAAAAGCAAAATGCAGTGAACAGGAAGTAGGGGAAGATGTTCATTCTTGCCTTGATGCTACAATGTTCCTTCATCCTGTAGAACAGAACAGCCTGTTTATTTACTTGCCTGTCCCCCCTCCTGCAGTTGCCCAACATGTTTGGAAACGTTCGCTCCACCATTTTATCTATCATGATCGGGTCCTACGCCTCCTCAGCCGTCACCTTCCCAGGAGTTAAGGTATGACAGGGAGGTGTTCCACTACACCTGCACTTACACGCTCACACACTCACCTGCATTTACACACTCACACTTACACACTCACCTGCACTTACACACTCACACCTGTTCTTACCCACTCACACACACCTGCAATTACACACTCACACTTACACACTCAAACCTGCACTTACACACTCACTCACACCTGCAATTACACACTCACATACGCTCACACCTGCACTTAAACACTCACACACTTGTACTTTGGTGCACAGGAGTTTGGTATCTGTCGGTTCTATAGGATCTATGGCCCAGTGTAACAACATAACACAGAGTGTACCTGGCACCGCCCATGTGGCTGACCCCACCCCTCTCTTCCAGCTCATTTACGATGCGGGCGTGTCCTTCCGGGTCATCATGTGGGTGTGGACGGGGCTAGCATGTCTCGTCTTCGTCAACTGCTTCCTGAACTGGCCCACGGAGTCTTTCCCTGACCCTGAGGAGATGAGCTACACGTCAGTGTAACGCTTGCACAAAGTCACTGTTATTTTAGCATGATGCTACTGTAATGCGAATACAACATCACTGTTATTTTATCATAATGCTACTGTAATGCAAATTCAACTTCACTGTTATATTAGCATAATGATACTGTAATTCTAACACAAGTTTACTGTAACAATAGCACCGCATCACTGTCAAGTTAGCTAATTTTACAAAGATGCAATCACAACATTCCTGTAATGGTACCATACATTACTATACTGATAGCACAGTTTTATGGTATTGCAAGTAAAATGTTGCGCTATCAATGGCACAGTGTTTCAATAACACCTGTAAAACACTACAGTAATTCAAGCACAACATTACAGTAACACTAGTGCTCTGTTACCTTAATGCTAGCACAAAGTCACAGTAAAGTCAGCCCAACGTTACTGTAATGTTAACAGAACGTTTCAGTGTTTGAGTAAAGCTAGCACTGTGCTGGGTTAGCGTAGCTGTAGCTATAGCTGGAGGGGTGTTAGCGTAATGCCCCTTCTGTCTGCACGCGGCAGGAAGAAGGTGAAGCTGAGCAGTCTGGCTCTGGACCACAAGGTGACTGGAGATCGCTTCTACACGCACGTGACCGCCGTGGGCCAGCGGCTCAGCCAGAAGCAGCGGGAGAGTGAACACTCCTCTGAGCTCATCCGATCTGCCAGCACTGCTGCTAATGCACAGAGTGAGAGAACACACTGCATCACACACTCACTCACACATACACGCATGCATGCATGCACACACAGACACACACACACACACATACTCACACATACACAGACACTCACACACAAACACACACACATACATGCATGCATGTAGACATACACACATGTACCACACCATGTTTACACACACACACACACACACACTCAGCGTTCCCCTCTCAGTAAACAGTGGAAGTAACAGGTTCTCTGCCCCCATCCCAGGTTCCCCCCCATTCCGCAGGTCTGTATGCTCCCCCATCTTCCTGTGGAGTCTTGTCACCATGGCGATGACCCAGATCCGCCTCATATTCTTTATGGGGGCCATGAACAAGATGCTGGAGTTCCTGGTAACCCATGGCAACCCCAACCGTGAGTACCCGGGTCAGCATGGACACAGACCTTATGTACAGGAATAACACACACCAGCTGTTCTGATACGAGCCTGCGCCGTCAGAGACACAACCAGACCCAAGCAGGAGCCAGGCTGCGTGGCACAATCACTGTGGAGCACACCACGGGCGCCCTAAGGCTTTCCTCTGCGTGATAAAGGTCACTTCATTCTGTGGCAAACACAACAGGTCAGGAAAACTTGATAGAGAATACTGTCCTCCATTCCCTTCTTCCCAGCGCTCCCTCACTGTATGCAGTATGTCAGGAAAGGGTGTGACACAGAAACACTACAGCAGTGCGCCGCACTCCAGGCCCCGAAGAGCTGCAGGGCGCACTGGTTTTTGTTTTCACAGGTAGGAAGGTGATGTGCGTTACCTGTGTCATCAGCAGGTGTCATGTGATCATTAAGCATTGAGTGACAGCAGAACCCGGCACACCCTGCAGTTCTCCTGGACCACTGCTGCACTGCGTGACCTTTACACCCAAAGTGATCATACTTACTTATCATAATTCATACAGATCATTTGAAAGACATATGTGAACAGGTAACGTTTTTGTGTGATAAATGTCCCTCATCGTTAGACAGGCACAGAGCCTGTGGATGATGAATATTACAGGGTTATGACTGTTTGCTCTGGGGCATTAGTTACAGGTGTTATTATGGTTATGATATGCAGATGTTATGATGATATACAGGTGTTATTTACAGGCCTCCAGGTGGCTCAGGCAGCAGGGCACTCTGTTGGGAGGCAGACGTGAGCCCAGTGCCTGGAGGCTTGAGACCCAACCTTGCCATCACCAGCCAGGGCTGGAGCCCGGAGTCTCACTGGGGAAAGGCATGCTGTTCAGGGTCATTAGCATCATTTCTCCTGCTCAAACCAGGTGCCTGTGGGAGTATGAAAGGAGTATAAGCTGACCTCAGCATCCTCTAATCACATGGGCAGTGTTTAATTGCCTGTGGGAGTATGAACTGAGTATAAGCTGACTTCAGTATCCTCTAATCACATGGGCAGTGTTTAATTGCTGGTCGATTTGCAGTGTGGGACAGAATGAGCTTGCCATCATGTGAATCAAAGTCAGAGGCAGACGGGCAGGTTTGCTTTGTGAGGCTGAAAGGGTTACCTGAGCTTAGGGGTGGAGTGGTACAAAATACAGATATAGAAAAGGTCTTTTTTTCTGCTCCTGAACTCTCCTCTTTCTGTCTTTCAGCCACTGAGGATCTGGTGCTACTTGCAGAAGAGCAAGGTAAGATGAGAGAGAGTGTGTGTGTTTCACTGAAAGGAAGACTGGGTGTGTGAGAGAGTGTATTTTGTTAATGTTGTAGTATGTGGTTCTTTTGTTGTTACAGTTGTTTTTTGACAGTGGCATGTGGGTGACTTTGCTGTTTATGTGAAAATTGTGTGTGTGTGACAGTGTTGTTCTTTTTAGTTGACAGAGTGTGTTTTGTGACAGCAACGTTTGTAATTGTGTTTTGTTTGTGATTGTGGTGTGTGTATGATTGTGTTTTTGTTATTTTTGTGAGTGTGGTGTGTGTGATTGGTGATTGTGTTGTTGCTTTGTAACAGTGGTGTATATGATTGTACTGTTGCTTTTGTAATGGTGATGGTTGTGTATGATTGTGTTGTTTTGTGACAGTGGGGTTCTACTCCTCCATCTTCGGAACCCTGCAGCTGCTCTGTCTGGTGACCTGTCCTCTGATTGGCTACATCATGGACTGGAGAATGAAGGAGTGTGAGGATGAGAAGACCCAAACACTGGAGGGAGAGAAGGGGTGAGAGGGACCAGAGGACAGAGGGGAGTGGGTCATAACCTGAATGAGTTACTCTGTCACCCAGAGTACTCTGTGTGTTGCTGTGCTGTTCGTTTACATGCAGTGCGTAGTTGCGTGTTTTTCCTGTACAGGTGTGTATCTCACTCATATGTACCTACTGCCTTACCTGTCTAGGCCCCCATCTCCCCCAAAGAGAGACAGAAAGATCCAGAAACTGACCAATGCCATAAGAGCCTTCATCTTAACCAACACCCTGCTGGTCATCTTCGGCATCATCTCCCTCATAGACAATCTACCCATACAGGTGAGAAAATCCAGCCTACCTGTGTGGGTGACCTAATCCACCCAGGAATACAGGACCACACATTCCTCACCTGTACAGGTGAGGGAGCGCCTTGAGAAATAAGGAGAGGTGGAAAGGGGCCTGACAGCTTGATGTAACAGGACAGGTGTGGAAGGACAGGTGGACAGGAGGACGGGTGGACATGACATGACATAGTTATACAAGTTGAATCCCAAACCCTCATAGGGTAATGAACCAATCAGAATCATCCAGAGCCCAAAGGTAGCATGAAATAGGCATGTCAGGGATGGGACACAAGGGTTCTGTAGTATCTGCTCCCCGCTGCCAAACAGGAAGTGCAGCGTCCATGCAAAGCAAATAGAGCTGTGTCGCCCTGGTTTGGCTCTGATGCATGTCACAATCTCTAAGTCATCACACCCCCCTCCACCGCCAGGTAGGAGCGGAGTAAACGGCGGCCTTTCAGGTGGGCATACACTCCATCTCATGGAGTTCGTTCACACATGTTTGTTTTGTGAAACAGGACAAATATTTGGGCAGTGTGCATTACAGAGGGAAAATTTATGTAACAGCGGGAGAAAAAACAACACCACAAAGTCCAACGCTGGCCTGGGGATTGGGGGACACCTTCCTGCAATCTGAAAATCAAAAGGAGGCAGCCTCAGGCCACTGTAAAAGCCAAGCCCTGCTGTGCTGGAGGCTTATCTGATCTCAGCTCAGCGTTACCTGCTCAGGGTCCATGGGGGAAGTTAATAGAGTATGCCCAAAATGAACACACTTTGACGTGGTGGAGGTGAGAGTGGATCTTGCTCTGAATGGTTCATTCTGCAGCACGGGAGAGTATGAAACGTGTGTTTAATCCTGCTGGTGTGATTAAGAGTTCTCCTCTGCCACATTGACAGGTGATGTGTCTCTCTCTCCCTCGCTCCCTCTCTCCTCCCTTCCCACTGCCTCCCCCTCCCCAGATCGTCTCCTTTATCTTGCACACGATGGTGAGGGGGTTTATTCACTCCTGCTGTGGGGGTCTCTACGCTGCAGTGTAAGTGCTCACCTGTACCTGAATATTATTACTGCTGCAGTACACCTTTACCTGAATGTTATTGCCACTGTACACCTTTACCTGAATGTTATTACTGCTGCAGTACACCTTTACCTGAATATTATTACCACAGTACACCTTTACCTGAATATTATTACCACAGTACACCTTTACCTGAATATTATTACTACTGCAGTACACCTTTACCTGAATATTATTACTACTGCAGTACACCTTTACCTGAATATTATTACTACTGCAGTACACCTTTACCTGAATATTATTACTACTGCAGTACACCTTTACCTGAATATTATTGCCACTGTACACCTTTACCTGAATATTATTACTACTGCAGTACACCTTTACCTGAATGTTATTACCACTGTACACCTTTACCTGAGTGTTATTACTACTGCAGTACACTTTACCTGAATATTATTACCACTGTACACCCTTTACCTGAGTACACCTTTACCTGAATATTATTGCCACTGTACACCTTTACCTGAATATTATTACTACTGCACACCTTTACCTGAATATTATTACCACTGTACACCTTTACCTGAATATTATTACCACTGTACACCTTTACCTGATTATTACTACTGCAGTACCTTTACCTGAGTGTTACAGATGTACAGTACAATGCCTTTATCTGGAGCTCTGGTTTACCTGTGTCCTGCTGGAATCTCAGGTATCCCTCCAACCACTTTGGGACACTGACGGGGCTGCAGTCCATGATCAGTGCCCTGTTCGCACTCATCCAGCAGCCCCTATTCATGCTGATGGTGGGGCCACTGAAGGGAGACCCCTACTGGGTGAGCCAGAAACTACACCCAAACACTTACACACGCACACAGAGACACACCCACACACACAGACACACGCACACACACACATACAGCTTTATATCTGTATACAGTTGTGCTCAAAAGTTAACATACCCCGGCAGAATTTTTGCTTTCTTGGCCTTTTTTCAGAGAATATGAATGATAACACAAAAACACAATGCACTGACTAACAGTGAGACAGATATGCTCAGTGACTGACTGACTCCCAGGTAAATCCTTGTAAAACCCTCTCCTCCAATCAACAGATTAACCTGGGGCTGCTCATCCTGTCATTCGCTGGTTTCCTGTTGCCTGGCTACCTATTCTATCACCGAAGATCCCTCAACCAGCAGAAGAAGGAGCGTGAAGGACAGACCCTCAACCAATCAGAGAGGAATGACCCCAAACAACATAGCAATGGTCAACTAGCACATGAAGCTTAGGTCTATAAAGAAATATGAATTTGTAAATGAGAATATGATTTTTTCTCTTTAATAACAATGGAACATGATCAGAACAGAATTTCAATTATGCAATTTTGAGCTAATATGTAAAAAACTGACATGATGTTTTAAGCTCACATACTTGTTTTTTACACACACAGAAAAAAACGCACACACACACACGCATGCACACACTGTTCACTCCTGGAACCCACTTGTCTGTCTGTTAAAATTTTGTATAAAATTTGTGTGGAGGAAGATTCCATAGTTACAAAAGATGTGAAACGCTGAAACTACTTCATACTTTAATCTTGACACTACAGCTGGCTGAAACCGGCTCAAACTGAGCACAGTGAACCAGCTGCAGCCGCCCCGGTCTGGCACTCACTACGGTTAATCTTGAACCCAAAAAGAAAAAATGTGCAGCTCAGAACAAGGGATTATCAAATGAAATGCGTAGCGTTAGAGTCCGTTTTTCTGCCATTCAAGTCACAGTGAGATTTGTCCCTTATCAAACATGGAAACCAGCCTTTCCGCTCTGTGACCAAAGCAAAAATAAAATGCATTTCACAAATGAAACATTTATGCATGTTTCACCGGTGCCATTACACTTAGCAACATTATTACAGTCAGAGGTATTTGGGATGAGATCACTGGTCCGCAGACAACTTCTAGAAGAAGCTAGCTAACGGCCTGGCTGAAATATTAAATACAAAACTACCTCCCTCTCTCCCCCTCGCATAACTATAACCAGGTCATATCAGCTGGCCAGTCTGTTTGCCTTTCTGTCTCTCTGTCAGTTTGTCCGTCTGTCTTTATGTCTCTTTCACAACATCTGTGTCATTGTGTCACAGACATTGACACCAGTATGATTTAGCATACACGTGCTGTGTGCGGGTTTGTAGTATTGCTCAGGAGGCAGAGGCTAGGCCTGTACGATGGCAGCCATCCTGCACCACCGTTTCTCTCCAGCATTTTTATATGCCATAAGAAAATTGGTTATTAAAGGCAGGATCTCACCGCTGATTCAGGGTTTACCTGGAAAGGGAACAGTGTCAGCCCAAAATTTAGCAGCCCCAAAGCAAGACTTTTTGGGGTTGAGATTTTAAATAATTGTTTTTATCGAAATAGCAATACAATTCCTTACTATGCCCACCACAGGACAATTAGATATTGGTCACTTTAGGAGACCAGAATGCTCCACATATCAACCAATCAGCTGTGCGTTCATTTTGTTGCCTGCCAATCAGGAGTGGGTCTGAACTGATTGCAACCGTTTTGTATTCTATCAAAGGGCAGGGCCCATGAGTGGGTGGGTGGGAAATAGGACAGAAACACTTTGAAATATAGAAAATGGCAGTCACCATGGTTGGGCTGCATAGCATACTTTGAGAGTCAAAATAAAGTTGTGGGAAGTCAAAATAAAACAATATTGTCCTAAAATATAGTTAAAATATTTTAGCAGACCCACTCCCAGTCACTAGGGGGTCCTCAGCAATTGATAATGTTGCTTATGGCATGGGTAAGCCTTGCTGAAGAGTGTTTGATTTCACAGCATTACAGTGCCAAAGTTTCTTTGTTGAAACTGCTGTTGGGGCGTGATGCTTGTTTTTATTGTAGGATACTGTACTAAACTCTGGTGAAGGATAGCGGTCATGTAAAGATGCAGTCTCTCTCTGCCTGTACAGAAACTCACACTGGACACAGTTGGTCAGGGCTTGTCGTCAAATCACATTTAAGATGAAGATTTAGCTTTCTAGGCATTTAGATTAAAAATGGATGCTGTGTTGTGGTTATATTTTATGATGCACATATAAGTGACATTTTATGTGGGAATATACAAATCAGTAGTCATCACAGTGTTTGAGTTCAGCCACCAAAAATTAGAAGGCCTTGTTTTTTCTGCCTGCAGTTTGTCTGTTACTCCAAAAGTGCCTCAGAGTAAGTGGTTGTTTCTATGAGAAAATGACCAAAATAAAAAAAGGGTCTTGAGTGTTTGTAGTTTTTAAAGTGGATGTGTGAAAGTTTGAACCCTGTAAACACTACAGTTCCAATGATGACCTTGAGTCCTACAATGATGCACTAGTAAATTAGCTAATGAAAGCTGCATTCTTTTGGGACTCTTGTGTATCAGTATAAGATCAGTGCCTTGCAGTAAGTGACTGAATTACAATGAATGTAATGACTGCAATGCCCAATCAACAGGGGAAACCAAAGACATTAAACGTGTTCATTTACTCACTGTAAACCATGCCAGATATGAAGTTTTTTTAAACATTTGTCTCTGCTCAAAGTTTTAACCTGCAAAGCCCTGCAGACATCAGTTGTGTTAAAGTTTTGTTTATGCTCAGAACATAAACATGTGCTGCATGACTGAGGTGCAAAGACCATGTATTGAAGGTTCAAGGGTTCAGAGTTTATAGCAGTAGAAAAGAGCGCCCTCTAACAGTGCAGAGCCACGATTCAGTCTGTGGCCTTGTTCTTCTGAGGGAGGAACGGTATTCTGCTCATTCTGTTATCAGCGCAGAGTTTCTGCTGTAAGTCTGAAAGTATTGATTCCAAACATGAGCTAGCTGTACATAGCCTTTGATTATTGTACTGTAATGTGTGGTTGTGTTCTCTAATGTGTATTTTTCCTTGCGATGGTGCGCTGCTGTTTTGCTTTGCCTGCATTTGTGAAGATGACAGGGCAGCTTTTAAGACATGCAAAAAAAAAAATAAATGAACACAAACCCAAAAAACATGGAAGTGCTTTTGTGAGAGTGTCTTTTCTTTCAAACCTCCATGGACTGGTTATAATACGGTCCTCTGCATTGAGTCATAACCGACTGCTGATTTATGAGCAAAGCCAGGCCTGAATGTCTGGCAAAGTTAGCAGTAATCTATAGTTACCCTGCTGAGGCTCCTGGTGCCATAAGGTTACTATTACTGTAACTAATGAGCCCAAGTAATGCATATAGCAAAAGGTTAAACTAAAACATGAGGATACCGAGGGCTGGGGAAGACGGATGACAAGGTGGCAGGGAATCAGAGATCTCCCATATATCAGATGTACTCAACCCTGACACACAGCAAGCTGCAGAAATAAACCTTAGCCCTGACACACAGCTAGCTGCAGAAATAAACCTTAGCCCTGACACACAGCTAGCTGCAGAAATAAAATTGAAGAGAGAAGAGCCGTTACTGACAGAGACAGAGGGGGAGGGAAGAGAGAAGAGCCGTTACTGACAGAGACAGAGGGGAGGGAAGAGAGAAGAGCCGTTACTGACAGAGACAGAGGGGGAGGAAGAGAGAAGAGCCGTTACTGACAGAGACAGAGGGGGAAGAGAGAAGAGCCGTTACTGACAGAGGGGGAGGAAGAAGAGAGAAGAGCCGTTACTGACAGAGGGAGGAGGGAAGAGAGAAGAGCCGTTACTGACAGAGACAGAGGGAGGAACAGAGACAGAGAGGAAGAGAGAGAAGAGCCGTTACTGACAGAGGGAGGAGGGAAGAGAGAGGAGCTGTTACTGACAGAGGGAGGAGGGAAGAGAGAAGAGCCGTTACTGACAGACAATGATCAAATAATGACGTTAGTGAAGGAAAGTCTTTTGGCTGTAAAAATCAACAATGCTTTTTTGTTATACAAAATCAAGAGTTATTGGTCTAAATCAGTGAGTGTTCAATGAAACTGCACCCCTCACAGGTTTCCTCCCTGCTCTTTGGAGAATGCTGCCCTCTAGTGACGATACATGAGGACAGGATGCATCCGCAGGCCTGTACAGTGACCGATGTTAGAGTTGAAAATGTGGCCAAAATATTAATAACATGACTAAGGGCTTCCCATTCTAAAAGTCTGAGTCTGTCAGAGAACCTAACCAGAGCTACTCACCAGAGCTCCTCATCAGAGCTGCTCACCAGAGCCCCTCGGCTCCCACAGGCAACAGAGGAGGAGAGACATGCCATTTTAACTGGTAACAAAAATGTATTTATTTCTTTAACAGGCCATTACACGTCTGCTTGTGCATAGACACACACAGAGGCACACACATGCGTACAATACACAAGCACGCCAACAAACATTCCTACCAGCACTCACACACAGTCACACACACACACGCGTTCAAAAACACATCCATACGAGCAGACACACACACACACACACACACACACACACACACACACACACACACACACACACACACACACACACACACACACACACACACACACACACACGAGCGATGAACAGAGTGAATTCTTTTCGTCTCATTGCCCTCCTCCATTTTGTGTATGCCATTGGCCTCTCCCCTCTGACAGAGTGATTAAACTAAACTCCTCCAGCGGGCCAAACTGAACCACAGAACCAAATCAGTCAGCAACACAATAACCGGCCACCTGTGATGGCATTCATAGCTCAAATCTGCACAGGCTTTCCTCATGAAAATATAAAAATGTTTCTATCATCACTTAATCAAAGGAGGGGGGTTTGTATCTGTCGCCACTCCACTGCTCGCAGCAGGCCTGGGTCTAATCCTTATTTAAAATACAGAAACCGCCACCAGTGCTAATAGCCAGCAACCGTCTCTGAGTTACTCTCCACTGGCAGTGTGTTATCATTAGCATTGTTAGCATCTCCACTTTATTCAGCCAACTTCAGCTCTCAGTTACACAAAGGAGCGCAGCATTTTAAACCCTCAGACACCAGTGAAACTACCCTACATTCCCGGGGAGGCATTTTCAGCCATGTTTTCAGCCATGTTCAGTAAAATAAATCTTTCAAATGATTGTATTTTATACGGTCTCTGAGACATTCTTGGGTGGTGGGTGGGGAGGGGAGAAGGGGGGAGGGGTAGGACTGGCTGGAATGCTTTCAAATTTGAACCCAGTGTCTGAAGAGTTAACAAAAAAAGTATTTGAAACGTGTATTTGACCCAGGTCTGTCTCAGACCTCTCTCTCTATCTGGAGGCTGCTGCTGCTGCAGTTGGGCTGAGATCCGGCCAGGCCTGGGTGGTCCGGGCTGTGCCGGTTCTGTAACACACACAGGGAGGGGGAGAGATGGAGAGAGACACCATATCAGTGTGATAAATCAATATCACCATATCAGTGTGACATATCAATATCAATATCACCATATCAGTGTGACATATCAATATCATATCACCATATCAGTGTGACATATCAATATCACCATATCAGTGTGACATATCAATATCACCATATCAGTGTGATACATCAATATCACCATATCACCATATCAGTGTGATATATCAATATCACCATATCAGTGGTATCAGTATTCATTCAGCTCATTCATTCAGAGTGATGGGAGTTTTTACGTTTGTTTCCTGAGCTGATGCTAGTTACATTCAAAATGGCTGCGTATTTCCATATCTCACCTTTTTCTTTTTCTTGTCCTTTTTCTTCTTCTTACGGTCAGGATCATCATCCTTCTTTTTCTTCTTCTTCTTATGGTCTGAGTCAGAGGGGTCTCTGTGGAGAATGAGAGAGAGAGAGGAAGGAGGTCAAGGCAATCTGGAGAATGTGGTGTGTGAGAGAGAGCAAGTGTGTGTGCATGTGTGGGTGTGTGAGAGAGAGTGAGAGTGTGTGTGCGTGTATGTGTTTGCAGGGTACCTGGGGGAATTGGGTCCTGGGGTCGGTGATGGCGGTGTTTGTGTTTGCTCTTCTTCTTGGGGGGTTGGATGTGCATCAGTCTGTACTGCTCCGGCAACTGCAAAACAAACAAACAAACAAACAAACAAACACAAACACACACACACACACACACACACACACACACACACACACACACACACACACACACACACACACACACACGTGTAAAAAGCATGCATGCACCACTGCTTACAGGTTTATAAGAATGCAGCCATAGCACCACTGTGGATGATTCTGCTACTATATGGACATTAAACCTTGTCTAATTATAAAGCCTCTGAGAGAATACAAACACACATCACTGACCAATCAGAAACAACCTGCCCTTCTGCCAAGCAACAGGCCTAACAGACAGCAGCAGGAACACATGCGGGGTGCAATACAGCTGGATATTTGGAGGTGTGTGATTGGCTGATTTGGGGGTTGGGCTCAGGTGGCTACAGAGGGAAGTGGTGTGGTTGGAGTGGGATACAGGAGGTGGTCAGCAGCTGGCCGTAGGGTCAGGGTGTGTTTGGCACAGGAGGTGGTCAGCAGCTGGCCGCAGGGTCAGGGTGCATTTGGCACAGGAGGTGGTCAGCAGCTGGCCGCAGGGTCAGGGTGCGTTTGGCACAGGAGGTGGTCAGCAGCTGGCCGTAGGGTCAGGGTGCGTAGGCTGTGGAGGGGGCCTTACCGGGCCGGTGTGCAGTCTGAAGCCGGTCAGCAGGGCTCCAGTCAGCGGGCTGAAGGAATTCCCACACACCGGTGGCTTCTCTATCAGAGAGCGCAGGGAGCTGCCGTCCTGAGATCCAGGGCTGTCAATCATGCCTGAGGAGGGAGGAGCAAAGCAGCCCAAGGGTTACAACACAACGCAGGCTGCCACAGCGACGCAACTACCACGTATTCAATTTGTGTGCTACACAGGGGTCAGAACAACAACCTGAATGTGTCTGTCTAGGAGCAGTGCGTTAATGAGATGGGGAGATGAATGAGATGGCTAAGCTGGATGACAGCTTCTATCTGTACTTTGTGTCAGTTCATGTTAGTTCAGTGACGTGTGGGTGGGCGTGCTTACCTGGTAGCTCCGGTAGGAAGCTGCTGAGCTTCTCCTTCACCTTCTTGCCGCAGAACTTGTTGTAGGCATGCTCCAGGCTGTAGTGTGTGATCAGGTTGGTGTTTCCCGTCAGCTCATTCCCCACTGAGCAGCAGCGAGTGGGAGGAGAGAAATGCAGATTCTGTTATACTGTCACAAAATGTGTAATATGATCAAAGTATTGTTAACTAAATCCCAACAATTAATTCATTATAGGATAAGATTTAAGAGTTGTGTTTAGGGTTATGAGCTTCCTCATGAAATACAGGATGTATTTAGTATTATAGGCATTGAGAAGCAAAAATGCAGGGGAGCACAACCGTGGCTCCGCAGAGCTGGCATGTATGTTTTCCAGTGTATTTCAGCAGTGACTGGCAAGAGTCCACACACTTTGATTTCAGAGCTGAAATTGGCTGTTCGTTGATAGAATAACCAGGATTACATGACCCTCTCATGCGTACCGCTGCCTACACACAGGCGAGGGGGTCAAATGTGCACCAGCTCTGGGCCTTCAACGCTGACCAATACAGCGTTCGATACGAGGGGCGAGCTCAGTGATTAAACAAAGTCTTTTACGATGCGAGTAAGGTACTATATCGTGGCTGTATCCCCAACTGTACAGTCAAACAGGCATGGACACCAAACACATACAACGCAAGACTCAAAACGTAACCACAGTAACGTGGGCTATTTTTGATAAAGCCAATGTTACTTCGAAACATTTAAAATGTAAAGTCCATCCCAGTTTGATGAAAATTGTCTATATTATCACATACAGTGCACTTTACAGAAGAACTGTGACTCGTCCGTCTTTACAGGCAGACAATAAACAATAAGCTTAGCGTATCGTTCACCGACAGATACCAATAACTAGCTAGCTTAGCAGTGAGCTAATGACAACAGTGACCAGCTCGTCAGCAAAGAATTTGCAAGAAAACTGACTTTCTAAACAATCTTACAAAAGTTTAACATTATTTAACAATATCAATATCTATAAACTGACAACATTTCACACTTACCAGGTATTTCTCTCAGTAAATAAAATGGTTCATTCATGGCGCCCGGCTTCCGTAGGGCAGGGCCTTCATCCCCGAGCTGGTGTGGAATCTGTACCGACATTGACACTTGATTTTGCGTCGGAGGCGGCGGTGGCTTCCCTGGACCAAACCCAAGCGTCGAAGAGCCAGGGGGAACCTGCGCATCATTTTGACCGTACAGAGATGAAAATATTTCTGTCATGTCAATCTCAAAGTAATATAAATACAACAAAAATAAATTAGAATTAAAATAAAAACAAATGATCACGACGACCCGTGTGCGTTGATGTTCGCAATCCTACTACAAAGCGTCATTTCTCATTAACTACCGTAACACAACTAATATAGCCTATTAATTATATACATATTTCAGTTAGTATATTGGTCGTCATGCTAATTAGTTAATCTCTCACAATATTTAATACAACATAACACCAGTTTCATAAATGTCACAGTAATATTAATCATGGTTGTTGGCCTGGTCTTCTTGTGAAGTTATGTAGTCACACGTACATATGTTGTTCATCAGCCGCCTTAGCTTTTGAATTGTTGTAAAGGTTGATAGGAGTTTCTTGTTAATGTGAGGGCCTTGTATGCTAAAGTTAAATAAATATAGCTGAGGAATCAAGCCCAGGCAAGCACATAAGGCAACTGCACATGAAAGTTCACAGGTGCTCCATATACTGGGTATGGCAAAGTGGCTCATATTGAGATACACCTTAGAATTACCATGCAGACAGTCATTTTACATATATTTGGTTGATTACGGTAAACCAAAAAACTATTTTTCCCAAGAAGCTGTTCTCCAACCCCACTTCCCTTATTTCTGTTTGACACTCTAATTGACCAATGACTGCAATGGTTGCCCTGCGTTGGACCAATGGGATTTCGCCAACGGAACGGAGT
Source organism: Albula goreensis (assembly GCA_022829145.1). NCBI lineage: Eukaryota > Metazoa > Chordata > Actinopteri > Albuliformes > Albulidae > Albula > Albula goreensis. The sequence goes on along the minus strand of CM040758.1, from coordinate 27,429,425 downwards.
CGGCACAGACGTTTTGTCCGCAGTGACCTCCGCACTTGCGTATATCCCTTTAAATCCCCAACTGCACCTTCGCTATCCAATAACCGCACACTGCTAACGCCAGTTTTCAGCAGTGCTGCGGTTACCTCCATATCTTCTCCCCCTAGCAGCATCTGACTCTAGAAAATGGCGTTGCTGACCCCCCTTTTCGCATTCCTCTATCACCTGCCGCAGGTTTACAAGTGGCTGCTAAAGCCCTATTATGTGGCCTCGTTGTTTATGTCAATCGCTTTCCTCATGGTCCGGAAAACTCCGGGGATCTGCGAGCATCTCTCGACGCAGCGGGAGGATGGCAACTCCTGCGACTTTGACTGGGTCAGTTCTGATAGGGCGGTGATATCGCTAAAACAAAGGCGTGTACATGGCGGAGAACCGTTATTTGCTGTTTAAATGCGCAGCTAGTCTCTGTATCATGCATTTTGGGACGAAATGGTGATGAGATTGAGACGTAGAAAGGGTTAGTTGAAGTGATGGGGTGGAGAGAGAGGGCAAAGAGGGTTTGCTAGGTGTGTAGCAGGTGTTAAACTGCAGCACGGGGGGTTTACTCGTCATATCAAGTATCAGGCCTGCCTAGCTCGGTTACATTCATTTATTGACACTTCGCAATAAATATCTAGTTTGCTAAGTGTCCTGGCAACTGTACGTATCCCGGCAATTTGTGACAAAAGAAACGTCATTGTGGCTGGCCAGTGCTGACATGAGCACTGTAATGTAGTCGTGATTGTGTGCTAACTGGTGGTGGACGTTGTTCCCACAGAGAGAGGTGGAGATACTGATGTTTCTGAGTGCTATCGTCATGATGAAGAACAGGAGAGCCAGTAAGTCTCATAAATAATCTTGGGTGATTAATACTGAATCTGACTGTCATTGCTGTTTTTAAAAAACCTGAGCCTTGCATATTTGTTCTTGCTGTGCAGGTGCCTTTGGGTCTGTTTAAGATCGCTTGCTTTTTGTTTGTAATATGCGGCCTATACCACACCCAGTGTTAAACTGTATAGGCCTAGATATCTCAACCTACTGGTTACAAATAAGATTTCTTTCCTGGGTAATCAGAAAATGCTTTCCATCTCTTTATCGTTCATGGGTGATACATGGTGAATGCTTGCATATCCATACATGGGAAGCTGGCTGTTCTATTGGGGGTCGTAGGTGTAGTCGGGCTTGTTCTGTGACAGGAAGTGGAGGGGCTTTGTCAGCACCTTTAGGTATGTATTCATAAAGCATCAGAGTGCTAGTGCCAATCTAGAATCTGGGCCTGCATTCATAAAGTGTCTTGATATAGGATTGCCAGTCTAGGATGTTTTGCCCTTTAAGCTAATAATTGATAAAGATAGGATCGGTACAGGGTGAACCTGATCCTAGATCAGTGCCCAGATGCATTATGAAAATGGGCTCTGATATGAGAATGTGTCCATCTTATCACTGCAGTGAATTGTTTGGTCTTTAGAACTTGAGCTGTACTGGGGATAGGCTATTTGGATTGGCCAGGACATTGACTGATCTGAGTTAGGCCTACAGCATAGCGTATATGCTAGTTACGCTAGTTATTCTCATTCTCAACCCCTGATTAGGTTGGACCCATCAGCTGTGCTGTGATACGCTCTTCCCTCTCTCACCCAGTCATTCTCCTCTCTTTCAGTCACTGTGGAGCAGCATGTAGGGAACATCATTCTCTTCAGCAAAGTGGCGAACGTCATCCTCTTCTTCAGACTCGACATCCGCATGGGCCTGCTCTACCTTACGCTGTGCATTGGTCAGTACTGCAGGGGCATTGTTACACTGGTCAGCACTGCAAGGACATTGTTACACTGGTCAGCACTGCAGGGGCATTGTTACACTGGTCAGCACTGCAGGGGCGTTGTTACACTGGTCAGTAATGATGTTGTCAGGACGAGGGTTGCCCCAGATTTTACACAACATACCAGTGAAGCAGAAGCTGACTATGGCTGGCATTTGGCGGTAACGCGGATAACCTTCTCTGTTCCAGTGTTCCTGATGACCTGCAAGCCTCCGCTGTACATGGGACCAGAGTACATCAAATATTTCAGTGACAAGACCATAGACGTGAGTGCATGTTTTTACTGGACAGTCAGCAGCAGATACAATAGATGTGGTTGCTGGTTTGCACTCGGTATTAGCATGGACCACAGATGTTTGAGTTTGTAGATATTAATGAGGTTGCATATATATATGGTTTGATATAAATGTATATGTTTATGGAAGTGGTCAGCAATATTGTGTGTGACTATGTGTTTGTAATGCTCCTCTCTCTCCCTATCTCAGGAAGAGCTAGAGAAGGACAGCCGGGTAACCTGGGTAGTGGAGTTCTTTGCTAACTGGTCTCCGGAGTGCCAGTCCTTTGCCTCCATCTATGCTGACCTATCACTCAAGTACGAATAAACATGGCGCCTCAAATGCACTGCCTCACTTCACCTCAGAGTCAGAGAGTCTGGACAGAGTCACAGGACTTTCTCACCATTCATCCTGTGAGCGACCATCTCACATTCCTGTCCTGGTCTTACAGCACGCACACAAACACCCATGACAGCACGAACCTGCCAGCCAGGTCCAGCTGCAGACGGGCTGGAAAAGCTCGTCGAATGGGACAGTGCTGCTGGAGTTCCCAAACAACCTCTGCCAACAAGCTGCCTGCTACGAAACAATGGCAAACATTAGTGATTATTATTTAGTGTTAATTCCAATAGCAAATGTACAGCTGTTTGTGCAGTCTATGGCAAAGGTTATCACTGCTAAATAACCCAGCCCTGGGCCAGTGGCACTGGGTTTGAGAGTCTGTCCTGGGGAAACTGTGGAAAGGCGTGCGTGCGTGCGGCGTGCGTGCGTGCGGTCGGTCGGTCGGTCGGTCGGTATGTATGTATGTCATTCCCTCGCTCACGCGTTCTCTCTCCCTCTCACTCTGTCTCAGATATAACTGTGCTGGGCTGAAGTTTGGGAAGATGGATGTGGGCCGTTATGGAGAGGTGTCCAAGAAGTAGGTCCCTGTTCCTCACCTCCCATCCACTCTGTCTGTCTCAGTGTCCGTCTCCAGGCTCCTCACCTCCCATCCACTCTGTCTGTCTCAGTGTCCGTCTCAGTCTGTCTCAGTGTCTCACCTCCCATCCACTCTGTCTGTCTCAGTGTCCGTCTCAGGCTCCTCACCTCCCATCCACTCTGTCTGTCTCAGTGTCCGTCTCAGGCTCCTCACCTCCCATCCACTCTGTCTGTCTCAGTGTCCGTCTCCTCAGGCTCAGTGTCCGTCTCCAGGCCTCCCTCCCATCCACTCTGTCTGTCTCAGTGTCCGTCTCCAGGCTCCTCACCTCCCATCCACTCTGTCTGTCTCAGTGTCCGTCTCCAGGCTCCTCACCTCCCATCCACTCTGTCTGTCTCAGTGTCCGTCTCCAGGCTCCTCACCTCCCATCCACTCTGTCTGTCTCAGTGTCCGTCTCCAGGCTGGACTCCACACATTCAGTCTGAGTGTCTGGGTCATGATCTAGATCAAAAAGGTGAGCGCCACACTAACCCCTCCCTCTGCCCCTGTGCCCCAGGTTCAAGGTGAGCACTTCCCCCCTGTCCAAACAGCTGCCCTCTCTGGTGCTCTTCCAGGGGGGCAAAGAGGTCATGCGCCGCCCCCAAGTGGACAAGAAAGGAAGGGCAGTGTCCTGGAGTTTCACTGAGGTGAGAGAAGTTAGGTCATGGTGAGTTTACAGCCTTCACATACTTGTGTGTGAACAAGATGAATATTTAGAAGTGATACTTTAGATAAAGTTGACTTAATTGTTAGTTTTCTGCCCATTGCTCCTTAGGGAGTGTAGACAAGTGACTATGTGGGAAAACATTTAAAAAGGACCTACTTTGAAGTGATCATATTTCCTGAATTTGTGTGGCAGTGTAGTTTTATGGGCTGGTAGCTGAGCTGTTATAAGGCAGAATTTCCTCAGTAAACATTCAGCTGTATAAATGGATAGTGTGTAAAAATGTAAACCGTGTAAGTTGGTCTGAATAAGAGCAATTCACTAAAGGTCCATTCACTGAGTCCATAAATAGCATGGCTCTTTAGTGGCAAATGCTGTACATTCTCTTCCCTGTTCAGGAGAACATCATTCGGGAGTTCAACCTGAATGAGCTCTACCAGAAGTCCAAAAAGCTGTCCAAGGGCAAGGCTGAGAAGTTCCCCCCTGTTCCAGAGGAGGAGGAGGTTGAGCCTGAGTCAGAGCCCAAGGAGGAGGAGTCAGAGACCAAGAAGGACAAATAGAAAGGCCAGAAATGGAGGGCATGTTCCTCTAATGCTATGACATCACAATGGGACTGGATAGAATCATGAAAATGTTAGAAAGGGAAGGGGGGGGACAAGGTTACATTGAAGGAGAGGCTGTGGGCTTCGGAAGCTTGAACACAAAGCATTTTTTTTTTTTTAAATTAGCAGATATCATTCTAATGAAAGGTTTAACTTTTTAACTAAATGACTTAATGACCTAATTAAGAGTGTGTTGTAAATGAGTTCAATCCTGTGTGTGACCTACAGGAAGCTTCTTATAGAAAACCCCTCCTTAATGTCTCCTCCTCATCACTGCACCTCTGTGTCGTGGTGTGACAGCCTTAGGCAAACAGTGCTCCCTAAATCTGTACATGGAACAGTGCTCATATTCATTAAGTGTGAGTAAGAGCACTGATCTGGGATCAGTTTTAGCTCATAATATATCAGGTTAGGATATAGACAAGAAAAAAACCTGGTTTCAGATGATCACACCTACTCAAAGATGGTTCATGAATACAAGCTCTGATCTAGGATCAGTTATTCCTTTTAGTTCATATTTGAAAATGTATTGATTTAGAGCGAGGAAACCTGATCCCAGATCAGCACTTCTACCCTGATCCACTGTATGGGCATGGGCCGTTACTTGCCACAGCCAAAAGCATGGCTGCAAAATGTGTGATTAGGCACACATGATCTGTTTGGTTGTTTCATGGGGTAGTTGAAAGATGCGGCAACCAAAATTCATCCTATATCCATGTTAAATACTATACCATGGATAGGTTAAATACTTGATTCTGATTGGTTGAAAGCGTGTTGATTATTTTTGCAATAATCTGCATGGAGAAACCAAATAGCACAGCTATAGAGTGGTCTCATTGCCATAACAATATTATGAATATTCCTTTCATTTTATTCCAATTAAACATTCCGTTTACAATTGAAAATAGCAGCAAAGCACCAAGAGTGTGAATGAAGTACAGCATGTATCACTGGGAGAGTTATGCTGTACTTAATTCACACTGTTTTCAGCAGAAGGGGGTTTGCAGCGGTACGGCCAGAGGCTTTGGTCCTGGGGGGCCACAGTCCCACGGAAAAGACTGCTTTAGAGCGGAGATGTTCCTGGAACTGGACGCGGTGTGACCCCCTTGAACAGAGCCATGTCCCTGTGAAATGGTTTTATTGTGCCTCTATGGTCCTGTCCCTGCAGCCCAAACTGAAGGCCACAGCAGTGGGTGGGTGACCGATACGGGGGTCCAGTGGAGGCATTTCATGATGAGGGTTTTATTTTTTTTTTTTTTAAACCATGTGTGTACGTGCACCTCCGAGTGTGATTTTGGTCACAGCTCTCTGGCTCCTGATTGGTTCTCCTCAGTAGGGTCCTGTTGACCGCCTCCTCCTGTCCTTTGTTGTGATCAGACCACAGATAGCCTTGTGGGAACGGGAGGCTGAGCGAAGAGGAGAACCCAGCAGGACCAGGTTGTGACTCTCAGAAGTTTGGCCAATCGGAGGAGATGCGTTGAGTAATCGAAGAAAAAAATAACCCTATCCATGCATTTTCTTTATGGTGTGTTTTTAGTACTGTAGGTGGAACAGGAACACTACTGAAAATCAATCACAAATCTAGAACAAATCTTTGTTATTTCTATGTACTTTACTTACATACTTAAATAGCCTTTTTATTTACTGTCTGTCACATAATGTTGTTTTGTGGACTAATTATTTTGTTCTTACTGTCTGCTCCTGTAAAATGTGAATTTTTATCATGTGTAATGGAGAAAGGAAAGACTACTGCGTAGGGGGAAAGTTTGAGCTGTGAACTTTGACCCCTGACCCCAGAGTAGTTTTGTTTTTCCCCAAACCATTCCATGACACCATAAAAATGACCTGTTACTGAACCTCAACCTGAAGTTAGTATTTTTTATTTAAAAATATAGTAAACTAATTTCTTTCTAAGAGGGATAACTCTGACCATGACAGCTTTAGGAATGTCAAGAAATGCATAGCTAATGAGCTTTTTTAAAACTTCATTGTTACTTGAAACCTGAAAGGTAGAGTTGTCCAAGTCTGCTCTGTTCAGTCGCATGATGTCATAAGGTTAAACATACTACTTTTTTTCCGTTTTGGCCTCTTAAGTCCCATGGAAAACTGACCCTAGAAATTCCTGACCCTCGGTCAGCGTCTGCATTTTTAAAATGATGTTTGTGGTTAATATTAAAGCCAGATAAACTGGTCCTGGTTCAAATGATCAGGTAATGATTTTCTTAGATACAGCTGCTTGAGGTCTTGTCTATCTATTTAAGTGCAGTGCCACTACATAACCCTGCACCCACAATGCCTTTCTCTGGGTACACTGGACAAACCTGGAGTAAGAGGAGCTTTTTTACCATCAGCAGCTGTTCCTGGGTCAGATTTAGTTTCACACCCCACTGGTCATGGTTAGGATTGGCTGTGGGCAACCTGATCCATGACCCGCTGTTGTGTTATTATAAGGGAAGATGTTACCAGGATCTCCATCATTCAGTGGTTTCTTTGCTGACATTGTCTCTCATTGTGCCTCCACATGGGACCCTGATCCTGGAGTGCTACAGTCTGCTGGTTCTTCTTCATTTAATTGGTCAGTTAAAGCAGGTGATGTCACAGCTAACTGACCTCTGTTTGTATGCTGGGCCTGAATTGGTTGTGGGTTTGAAGGTGGAAACGGAATAAAACCATCACATCTTGTGGTTCTGCAGGACTTGGGTTGCCTGCTGCTGGTTTATACCAAGCTGTGACAGAGGAGAACAGCCTAAGGCCTGGAGGGCTTGTGTATATGCAGAATTTAGTGAATTTCAGCAGTGAAGGGTGCCATTTTAAGTAACCGATGGGCTAAAGAGCACACACCTTGTTACCAAGGCCTAAAATAGCTGGTAGTAGCGGAGTGCAAGGAAAGCAGAAAGCTGCAGACAATGCCGGCCTTCCAGTACTGCGTTTGACCTCCTGTTCGGTATCGGCCTGGCTGCAGCTTTACTTTATGCTGCTGCTGTACAATCTCTAAATGTTTCCAAACTGTCACAGCTCCTGGCCGAAACATTGTTTGCACTCAACAGGTGCACAAAGAATTTTTTTTTTCCCCATCAACAGCATGCAACCTTGACAGCAGTGGTCCCACAGAGGACGACAACATCACTTTGTGGCCACCTGTGAGACTGCAGTGTTTCCTCATCCAACTATTTCACCTGTATTACCTCACTGCTCTGTGCTGCAGATGAACCAGATTGGCTGGTTGTGGCCCAGCCCACATTGTTGAGCATGTTGGATTGGCTGGTATCGTGTGCACTCTGTGTCTGCAGTATTTGCTCCAATTGCATGCTACACCACCTGATTACACTAATCAGCTCACATCCATGGAGGTAAACCAGTTAGTTTGACGTCATGTGCAGCTGAGGTGTGGCTGAAGAAGCCCCAGGTTTGGAGGTGAATAGCTCTGCAGTGAGACACTGTGGCCCTCCAGGTTTGGAGGTGAATAGCTCTGCAATGAGACACTGTGGCCCTCCAGGTTTGGAGTTGAATAGCTCAGCAGTGAGACACTGTGGCCCTCCAGGTTTGGAGGTGAATAGCTCTGCAGTGAGACACTGTGGCCCTCCAGGTTTGGAGGTGAATAGCTCTGCAGTGAGACACTGTGGCCCTCCAGGTTTGGAGGTGAATAGCTCTGCAGTGTGGCATGTCCAGCAGTGCAGAACGGGTCAGTCACACAAATGACAAGGCAAAACGGCAGGTGATCTACAAGATCACTACAAGAGGATTTCCTGTCCATGAGCACTGGGATTATGAAAGGGAAATCGTATTCTGGTTTAAATGGGAATCAAAAGGAAATTTTGCCAATAGCGCAAGGTTTTCCAGAATCGATGATTAGCAATAACTTGGATTTAAATACAATATTCTGACAAAACTGCATGACAGTTTTATGAGACAAACCCCATCCTACATGGTGCTTCCTTGTGCATATTTTAAGTAGGGTTGACGTTTGTTTGGGAAGGTATCTTTCCAGCATTCATTCATTCCATCACTCAGTCTTACAACGCAGACCTACTGTTTTACAAGCTTTTCAAGTTAGCTGTCAGCTTTCAAGATAATTTTGTTTCTGCTTGAAAATTCATATAAACATGGTTTTCTAAAAATAAATCACAAGGTTCCCTGAAGGACTGAAAATTGCCAGCAGGCAGACTCTGTTCTCTGCTGATGTGAGGTACCACACGCATGGTTATCCTGGAGACCCTGCAGCATGTTCGGTGAGGTGACCATGTGTGCGCAGACCTGGGGCCGCAGCAGTGGGGTGGGCAGGGTTCATGTTCGACTCTGTGTGTAAATGAACCCAGAGGTAGAGAGGGAGACGGTCTGAATGTGTGCTGTCAGACCATGCTAATAAAGTATGCAGATGTACCCATAGCGCCCTGTCTGCCTGCTATGTGCCTCTGTACCACAGTCAGTGTTTCTCTCTCTCTCTCTCTCTCTCTCTCTCACACACACACACCATTAGGTCCTCACCGCTAGGTGCCACTCTGAGTGACGAGGTTAGTTGCTTTGTTGCCTGTTCCTCCACCAAATCCCATCTGATCTCAGCTTCCTTGACATGGTGTAGAACACAAAACACAAAGCTGAGTCAGCAAATTCCCACAGCTCAAATCCACACTTTCCTTCCGCTACATCCGAGCTGTTCTGACAGCATCCTGCAGGAGGCGCCATCTCCTCTCAGAACCAACATGGATGTGCTGAGGACCATGTTGGGGTAGCACCTGGCTCCAGGCTCTGCAGAATTGCTGGTTTTGGGACTCTGCTCACACTGAAAGAGGATCAGCTCCATGACCTTTCACCCTCCGCCTTAATAAAGACCCAAACGCGGCACAGTTGAGTGCATTTTATAAACCGTTTATTACCAATGCTCAGCCACACACGCGCACATACACACACTCACCCACGCAGAGCTATACAGTAAAAACACCTATGCTCCAGGCCCCGCCTTCCCTCCCCCCTTATCCACTAGATCATTGGCTGATTAGATTGGGTGGCTGTCAGTCACATCCTAGCCCCTCCCACTGGGCAGTGTGCTGCTATGCGTATTATTCAGAGTTCCATTCTCTGCTCCTGATTGGTCGAAACATCCCGTCCAACACGAGCCTCTGTCAATGTCTACATATTGGCCCCTTAATTTTAGCCATCAGAAACCTGGGAAATAGGTTTCTGAATTAAAAAAGGTTTTGTTTTTCCTTAGTAAAAGTCCTGTTTTGAAGGCTTGAGGATATAGGATATAAACTGTGAGAATGGTTGTCTCTGGCAGGCAAACTGGAAAATCACATGATGCTTGGTTTGCTTCCTGATAGGCCAGCTCGATCATCAAAGGCAGCCAGAGGAAGGGTTGGCTCTCCATTGGTGGCAGATGATTGAAATGTTGAAAAATGTAAAATTCACTCATTTAAAACGACAACCAGCGTCTGGCATTTCCCCACAAGAGACTGTCATTTAAAACGACAACCAGCGTCTGGCATTTCCCCACAAGAGACTGTCATTTAAAACGACAACCAGCGTCTGGCATTTCCCCACAAGAGGTGATTGGAGCTTTAGATAGTGTTTTGACAAGGCGTTTTTATTTGCTGCCTCTTGATTCCCATTGGCTGGCAGAGCTGTCAGTCAGCTGGCTTGCAACTCAAGCCATGCATCCTGGTTGGCTGCTGCAGCCATTAAAATAAACCAGTTTGTTGTGTGAAATCTGTCGTTGGCAAGTGTGCCACAGAAAATGTGTAAAATCTTAGAATTTTCATCAATAACTAAAAATTCATAGAATCTAAAATGTAAAAATTAAATAAAGAAAATGTTTTTTTATTCCTGGAAATCTCAACTGCATTAATAAAATCGAGTCTCTTATCAGGCTGTGGTTTCTTTCCACCAAGCTAAGAGCCAATCCACTATGTCAATACCTGCCAAATGATTTGTCTCTCCTGCTGATTGGTAAGTAAAATCAGCAGCAGTGGTGTGCAGCCAATCACAGTGGTCCATGTTGGTCAAGCCATTTGTATATCCCGAGATCCCACCTGAAGGTGTGGAGCCAGATCCAATCCATACGCTTTTAGTACACAGGAACAATTTTGTACTCATTTTAAAAGCATTTTCATTTTCTTACTCTTTGATTATTTTCCTTTTTTAGTAAAATCCAGCCACAGTGATCACACCCACCATGTTTGTACCTTGCTTTGTCATGTAGACCGGTCAGTCCTTTTCTGCCATTGGCCAAAAATCAGTCTTGCCACAAGGAGGTGTGTGATTGGCTTCCATTTTGAAGTACACATTCTAATAAATCTTATACATTTTCCCTCCCCTCCCCACCCCCCAAAAGTAAAAGTAAAGTTTGAGGCAGACCACCTTTGGGGATGTTCCTTTGCGGGCCTCTAGGCCCCCCTGCTGCTGTTCGCTCGGTTACAGCTCTCTGTAGCTGATGGAGAGATGAGGAGTCCATTGCTTTTGGAAGGGGAGATGAAGAATGAACCATCAGACGGTGCCACAGACAGTCGCCCTCTGCGTCTCTGTTTGTTCATTCATATAGCCCCCCCATGAGGAGTCTCTCCTCCTTTCACAAGGCTCCGCTAACAGGGGGGGAGGGGGGATCCGATCCTCTCCCCCCCATTGGTTGAAGCAGCCGTCCATCGCTCAGACTGAAATCTCATAGGTTGTCCCTCCGACTCCGGTCACCTTCTTCACCCCACCCCCTGGCTTGTGGGCAGGGCTGTGCGAAGGAGGAGTGCTGTGATTGGCCTGGCCGGGGCGCGTGGAGAGGCTGGTTGGGTGAGAGGGGGAGGAGGGGGAGGAGGGAGGGGGGGTCGGCCTGGGCTGCCCATTGGACCGGCTGTAGGACTTCATCTGAATCTCGGCCCTGGAGGATCAAATGGACAGAGAGGGAAGAGCAGCAGAGGAATAAGAGAATGGGAGGGGGGAAGAAAGCAGGCATAATGGAGGGGAGAGGTTAGGTTTGAGGTGATAATAAAAGGGTGGGAAATAAAAGGAATCATCTGTGAATATTCAGCAACACACTTTCTTAAAAAAAAAAAAAAAAAAAAAAAAACAAATACATTAAATTACATTACAGTCATTAACCAGACACTCTTATCCAGAATGACTTTCACTATGAAGTGCATTAGTGCTTTCACAAAGGATATGGAGAACAGTAGTGCTTTCTCAGAAGGATGCCAGACAAACACTTAAGAGTCGGGAATCGCGTGATCAGTCAAACCAGTGATGATTATAAACCATTTTAACAAACATATTTTTTTAAATTCACCTCGTACACCTATACACTATGGTGTGTATAAAATTTAAGCTGTCAAATACATGTTAAAACATTTGGTGCATTTAGTTTGTACTAAGGAAGTGCATTTTCTCCTAGAAACGGTCGGGTAATTTAAAGTAGGAGAACGCAGGATTATACTATAGCAGGTCTCTATGCAGGTACTGCCACCCATCATCCATAAAGTGGTTTTCCCGTGTGAATGTTTAAAGAGGCTAAGAACCACTGCTGCACAGCATTAGCGTCATCAAGGGCATAATGTAAGCTGCATTATGGTGCATTAAAGCAGTGGTCTGGGAGTTTGGTCCCGGGGTGCTGGAGTGTACTGCGATTTCTCATGAACAATGTACAATCATGTTCAATGCACTCCTTTCTAATGCTCTTTGGTCTGGCCGCTTCCCGCGGCACTGCCGATACACTGACAATCTTCCATAACCTTTTACATCAGATCACAGCGTAAAATGAACACTAAAGTTTCACATTTTTAACATGAAAATGATGCATCAACATCACAAGGGAACAACTGGGTAATTGAGAAATAATAATAAAAGCAGAAAACCAAATTTCTCCTGAAAAAAATAATGGAAAATGTGTTCACATGGAGAATATAAAAGATCAATGCAAAACAATAACTGAACCAGCCAAATGAACAAAAACTGCAAGGGGAAAAAACTCTTATAAGAAAGACAAGTATCAGGCCATGAGGAGGTCAGGTGACATGTCCCAAAAAGTAAAAAGTCACATACACATGCTTGCATATGCATATTCATACGCGCATGCACACACACACATCCTCATGCACCCTTCCGCACACACACAAAGAAACAAAGATGAGCATGCACTTGCATTCTTGCATGCATATTTACATATGCACACACGTAAGAACATGAAAACTCCAATGCACAAACGTGCAAGTGCTGACAGCGAAAAGCACAAAGCACAGAAACGGAAAAAACAGATGATCACAGAGTCAAAGCTGCAGCATTGAAATGGTGGCAGAGGACAAAACGAGCAGACAGAGAGATGAGACACAAACGACATGGGCAGAAAGAGAAAGGAGAAAAAAGGAGAGAAACACTCACAGGAGCAGGCAGGAGAGGACAGGAGGCTGCGGACTGCAGGGTACTCACTTTGGGGCCTGTATCCCGCCCCCTGCCCCGCCCCCTGCCCCGCCCACACCCGCAGCGGAGGCCTTGCGCACCATGCGGTACTGCATCTCGGCGGCCGCTGCGCTGGAGTACGACAGCGACTTCCCCAGTGGGGGTGGGTGAGGAAGGTGCGGGGAAGTGGGCGGGGGGGGCGTTTTGGGGGAGGGGTCGGGTGAGCCCAGAGACCGGGCGCGGTAGGCGTAGGGGTGGGCGTCGGCCAGCAGAGGGGGGCGGGAGAAGCGGGCGGGGCGCGGGTGGGGGTGGGGCCGGTAGGAGTCCTGCAGGAGATGCTCCCGCTCAGGGGGGCTGGTGGGGCGGGGCAGGAAGGCCCGGTGGGGGGAGGAGAGCAGGGAGGAGGAGGCACCCGCGGCCTCGCGCTGGTGGGCAATCTGCGCTGACAGGAAGGGCGAGCTGTAGCCTAGCAATGCAGGGGGCACGTGGCCGTGGCCATGGGGCGGGGCCGGGGGAGGGTCTGGGGCAGCAGTCTCAAACTCCTGGCCCTCAGAGGGAGTGAGCAGGCTGTCATAGGACAGACTGCCATTCCGTGGCGTCTGATTGGCCAGGCTCTTGTAGCTAGTAGAGGTGGTGCCCTCTGAGTGCAGGGCCCCAGGGGCATTGTGGGCCGTGTGGGCAGAGCGCACGCTGGAAGAGCGCGAGGCCCCGCCCGAAAGCACCGTGGGGTCGGAGAAGGAAGGGTAGGAACGCCCCCCCAGGGAGTAGCCAGGGATCCCCGAGCCAGGCTGGGCTACACCAGGGCCCCCCCCAGCCCCGCTGCCCCTCTCCCTGCCCCCTCGACTGCCCCGGTCACTCTCATGCCCGTCCAGGCTGGGCTCAGAGCGAAACCCCGCCCCCACCCCCGACGAGCTGCCCGAGTGCAGGAGGGACGCAGACTCCTTCAGGCTCTCCCCCCGAATCATCTGAGAGACAGACAGAGAGAGGGGGGAGAGGCACGGGGACAGGACAGTGGAGGAGGAAAAGAGGAAGAGAGAAGGGGGAGAAAGAGACAGGACAGCAGGAGGATAAAGAACAGGGACACATTATAAGACGAGGATGGACATTAATCTTGAAATGCACTGAGAAAGAAGGTTAGCACAAACAGAGAGAGAGAAACTAGCCACTATCAGCACTTTAACAGTGCGCCAAGAGAGGGGGAGAGGGAGGGAGGACTAATGCGTTTCTCCTCCTCTGAAACATGGAGGAGCTAACAGATCAAACACGCAAAACAGAGCAGACACAGAGGGTACAACCTGAAAGATGTGCTTCCATACTCACTCAGACACACATGCACGCACACACACACACACACGCGCACACACACACACACACGCGCGCACACACGCGCGCACACACACACACACACACACACACACGCATACACACACTCGTACACACACCCAGTATAAGCATGATCATTTTTTCAGGGGGTTGCAGGGAATCCACAGCTGTTTTCTGATCCCCAGAGGAAGGACTGTTTATTCATAGCTGTGCCAGATCTCAAGGAAGTTCTTAATTGGGAACCGACTGATGGGCACGCCCATAACGATACAGTAATTACCCTGAAAGCACGTGCACCATTGTGGACCCGTCCACTGTGAAACGGTGCTCTTATCCAGATTGTGGAGCAACTGTCTCCTTCTCTGACATTTTAGAGTGACAGTCCAGGATAGAACACACAAATATGCACAAAACAGACTTACTGAAAGAAAAAATGGAAGCACATTTGGATGCAGTTTACTTCCCAACAACCTCTTCATGATTAGTATGAATTTGTTGGTACAAAAACTACCTGAAAACAAAGTTACTTAAAGTACATTTAGGGTAAAATGCTTTTATTCACAGGAAAAGTGCATTTTTGCTTTCATCAAAGAAAAGTGAATCAAATAATTAACATCAGTTAGATAACTAGTAGCTAGCTAATATAGCCATAGGAACATGGTCAGCTATAAGGATAACAGTCACTAGCTACAGGTCAGGCATCTGGATGACAAAAGTTTTCTGCATTGCACATCTAAAGCAATTCTGTTGGATTATTTGAAAATATAAAATTATATTAAATTATGAAAAGGTTTACCATCCTCATCAGAAACCTAGATTTTCAGAAACATGATTTTGTGATTGCAACTCACTACCAATCAATACACCCAATAATATTTATCCTTGCCATAATAATAATACTGTACACTGCTGCTGAGAACGGTTGGAAGAAACTTTATAAACAGACGGTCTGAACGTCATCACATCATTCACGTGCCATTTTAACGGTCGGGAGAGGTCATTTTAACAGAGGCAGACGGGACACTATAGGTAAGATATGTTACTTTATATAATTCGTCAGTTATCGAAATGGCTATATTACATGAAAATGTCTACTAATACCACATAAATAAACTTGGTCATTAAGTCATTTAGATTCCATTCAACAGTCAAATGTTATCTTTAGCGTAACGGACGTTAGCCTGTCTACCTCGCTAATCAACGGTATGTAGCGATAGCAATAACGTTATCCTAGTGCATATAAAAGCAGTATCTAATGTTATTGTCACTAATTTATCACCTATCAATATTAGCTAGCTATGATATAGGAGTTGTTTGTGACTTACTGTTCAGCGATGGTTATGTACAGGTAGATAACTTGCCACGTACTGTGCCTGACATTACCGGTTTAACTTTACGACCGACAGTTGCGGCACATTTCCATTTCAAGAATGTGACTAACATCAAACATGTTTCTCGCAGTGCTGGCATTCCAATTATTTTGCTGGAAGTGTGTATGTGTGTGTGTGTGTGTGTGTGTTTTTGCAATTTGGACTTTAAGTCACCGAAGGTTCTAGTTAAGGCAACTAGGAAGAGCACATTATTTCACGAAAGCTAGTTTGACAAGCTTCTCAACTCGCACACGGAAACATGTAAATATTGACTTAATACAGCAGCATTTGGGATTCCCTCTCTGTTTTAAGTCTTAACGCTAAAAATTACCCTGTAACATTTCAGCTAAAATAACTGAACAGTAAAAAAAAAAAAAAAAAAAAAACTTTGAAGTCTGCGACAGACAGGTCTGATATTGTACTGGAAATCTAATGGAGAGGACAGCTCGCTCAATCTCACGGACGCGCACAGACAGACGAAGAGAACAACGAGGCAAAGCAAACACGTAAAGGGAGAGCGAGTCCACGCAGACAGGCGCACATGAGCATAGACAACACGCACACACTCTTGAAACAACAGACACGCAGGTACACAGAAATACAATGTGTACACACACACGCAAGAACAGCTCCAGCTTCAACTTACTGATACTGATCAATTGATAGCCACTGAGTCACAAAACAAAAAGAGGGAAATAAAGGCCATTAACAAATGTCAAATCATAAAATAACGAGTAAACAAACCTGGACAAAATAATCCCATGAACAAATTAGATAGAAAAATGTATAGGTTTGTTAAAAAAAAAAATCATAGGGGAAAAACAAACCATGCAGTCTCAGATTAACAGATATAACATACACTGTCTCTATCGCAAATTTTATAGGTGCACCAGATACCCAGTTCTACATTATAATCATTCAAAGCAATGGCTCCCAAACCCAGTTGCCTGCCTTTCATTTAAACTACAGCTGAATTCCTGAATTGTTGTATGCTGCTATTAATTAATATGTAGGCTAATTAGCCACTAGTATGTGTGTGTGTGAGGGAGAGAGTGTAGTGTATTTTACCTTGCTGGAGTGCGTCATGGCGGTGTGATTTTTCCCAGGGCTACTGTAGGCCGGTCTGTATTTGTACATAGTAGGAGTAGGCGGGGCTTTGTGCAGCAGACTGCTCTCTGGAGATGGAGAAAGATGGGGGATAAGGAAGGAGAGCATGTGGGGACAGGGGGAAAAATGGGAGGGAGAAAAAAGTGGGGGAGAGAGAGAGTGAGTACAGGCTTCAGTGCACAAATCAGTTGATGTAACAGCTTGTGGTCAGCCTGAAGGGGGCAGTATTTACCCTCAGTGTGTCCCACAGACATGGGACTGCGGGACAGGCCGGGGTATCGGAGCTCCGGCTTGGGTGGGGGAGGAGGCTCTGCATCGGCTGACTGGCTCTCCATCATCTCCAAGCTGCTCTTAGACTAAGAGGGGAGAGAGAGAGACACAGAGGGTTTATTCTCCAAACAAAATTCCTCTTTCATTCAGCAGACCTTACAGAGGCTGGTAGAAACTGAAAAATGATTCACAGATTCCTGAGAAAAAGTATTTTAAATAAGCGTTTGGCCCAGATAAGTGACAGATTACACAGACCCACCGCAGACTCCTCTCTGTATTGTTATCATTGTATGTTCTGTCTCCTCAGAACTGAAGCTGAAACATTCAATAGTGGCCATGACCAAGTATAAGTCTATGTCAATGGAGGTTTTGTACTGTTTGTATAGCATTGGAAACTCACAAACAGGAACACCCTGCAGTTAAGCAGCATCGACAGAGAATATGGGCTGAGTTTGTGCTGAGATTAAAGAATCTATCACACAGGTGGTGTGTAGATACAGTATGAGCACATGTGCAGTGAGGGCACAGGCCGGGTGACCACTCAGCACGTACCCTGTGCAGGTCGCCCTGGATACCATTGTCCAGGACTTTGGCAGCTAGCTGAGCGTCAGAGAGCTGCGGCCGGAGGAATGGGGGCTGCACCACCACTGACTGCGCCTTCTTTACTCGCCCCAGGTACCTGCAGGGTCCAAACACACTCGTTATAGAACACACACTGTGCATGTTTACTCGCACCAGGTACCTGCAGGACCCAAACACACTCATTATAGAACACACACTGTGCATGTTTACTCGCACCAGGTACCTGCTGGGCCCAAACATACTCGTTATAGAACACACACTGTGCATGTCATTATGCATAGGCTATGGTTTGACAGTACATTCTATGAGTATTGCTGTTAAACATATTTGATGTTTATTACAATTGTCTGCCTACCAAATTATGTTTTTAAATAATATTTGAAAAACCTGACAACTGAAATGTCACAAAGGGACAGCTTCACAAAAATGCAACCAAAAAATAACTCAAAGTAGTATCACAATACATTGCGAAAAATACTATCACAATACTGTACTGTATCTCCCATAACCTGATAGGGCGAAAGGTGCCACTATACCTGCTGCATTCTGTCTAGTGTCAGCAAGGTGGTCTCTACAGGGATGGGCGTGATTTAACACACTTTTACCTAACTGCAGTGTCAGCCTAAGTCTGCATACAGAGCTGTTGGGGTAGTGATTGTAAGATTAGAAACAATGGGAGGAATCCCATTTAAATTTGGGAAAAATATTCATGGAAAGAATAAACATAGATCTTAGAAACAACATGAGCAGAGAAGACAAAGGAGATGATAGGAAGAAAAGGCCCAAGGACCCTAACATTCTCAGTGCAAGCAGGAGTCACCTCATCACACTAATACTCAGTAACAACAGTGCATATATGACTAATCATAGACACTATCCCCCACACCCTCATATCCCAAAGCCAACATGCAAAAAACCTTAGGAGACAGTCTGGCGTCAATGTGGTTTGAGGGGGACTGCTTTCAGATCAGAGTGCAGAGGAACATCACATACTATACACCTTTATGACACACCTTATAGAACCTTCCTGCAGGATGAAACTCTTGTCACCCTAAGAAACTCTTCACACCCAGAAATTGTCTGTATCAAGCAGCCATTAAAAGTGTAACAGGAGTCAGTTTATCTGTAATATTCCCAAGTCAAATAACCTGGGTCAAATAATTACTTGACCCAGGCCTGGTGTGTAAATCAGATAAACCTCTCAGAAAACCAAATCAGATAAGCTTCACAGGGCGCCTGGGACACAGTTGTTAAAGGCTGAATCCCTCAAAAATGTACCCCTTACCCACACCCAGGCCTGGGCTCGGCTCCAGCAAAACCTGCAGTGGAGCTTCTTTAAAAGCTTCACTCTTTCCCTCCCTCTGCAATGTCTGTTCCTTTTAGGCCTCAAAAGAGGACACATTCCAAAACATTGCAGAAATACCAATAAAGGATTTGCAATTGAAAAAAAATGCAAGAGTTAGACTAAAATGAAATCATAAAAAATTTTATAAGCATTTTTCATTGCTTTAGTGCATGTCCTCTACTTTTTTTTTCTTTTCAAAAAAGTATTCTCTGGCCTTTGAGATGATGACAAAAGCATCAATTGAGGAATATTTTCATTTTGGCTCACAATGGGCTTCCCAAATCGAATGTTCTGCTGAAACACAGGCCCTTATTTTACAGGCAAAACTGCAAGTCAGTTTGTGATTTGTCACAGCATCAACCAGGGCTGAGCTTTCCTTCTTATTCCCTTATTTTTCAATCACTACCCCACTAGTCAGTAGCTGCATTTAGGTCATGGTGGATTTGAACAGTTGTTGGCTATAAGAAGACGGTTAGCTGTGATACATGGTGTGATTGCTGAGGGGTGTTTTTTGTGAGGACAACGGTGAACAGGCATTAGAAGAGAGATGATACTATGTTGGAATCCTCAGTGATTGGCTCAATGCTAAGATTTTATCCAATCAATGGAAGTCCCACCCTGCTGCTAAAATTGATTACTGACATAAGAGAAAGACAAGCCAGGCTATACTAGCCTATTGAAGGATAAAATATCTAACTGCTGTTTTTTGTTTTTAGTTGGTTTGCTTTTATATCCTGTTATGATACTTAGTGAAGGGCCCGCAGGGGATCAGAATGCAAGCCAGGTCCAGTCACACAAAATGGCCACCTCAAACACAAAATACTAACCTCAGATCTCAGCACTGTTTAACAAAAATCAGACCAGCAGTAGTTTCCATGCATGTATCCCCTCTAATCTTGCCTCACTGTATGTAAACACAGCTCTGATTTTTTTTTTGCACAGTGTGGGTATGCAGTTAAGTAATCTGGGGTCAGGAAGATTGAGAAACCACCCATACAGTTTGCTCAGGAAACTTCCGCAATTGCTCGGTGAGCTGGCAACACTGTTCATTTAATTTGCAAGTTGCAAAATCTATATCTATGATGGGCACACAGATAAACTGATAGCTGTGGGGACACAGACTAACATAAAGGAAACTACAAGACATACAGTAGGGTGGGCAGACAAGGAGAAAAGTGACAGATATAGGGGATAGACAGATAGATGGACACACAGAGGGACACAGGGAATAGGACTTAGGTCAGACCTGGGGGCCTGCGAGCTGCAGAGCACGTGTGAGACGTTCCTCCAGCAGCCATTAGTGAAGGGGTTTACCCCTCCTCTGAATTTCCCCGTCACCTGGAGAGGGACAGTGAACAAGAAAAGTGCATTTTAACAACCTTTGTCAGGACCTATTTCCAAAAAAATCACATCTCAAATAATGCTAAAACTAACAAAACCCCCTCTCTAAACCCCCAGGGCCCACAGAAAAACCTTTTCAGATTCAAGGCAAAAGACAGGGAAAGTGATGTATACATGGAGGAGAGAGGGAGAGGAAGGAGGGAGAGGGGGGTTTGGGATGACAGATTAATTTTGCTCAGTGATGAGATTAGAGGCGGGGGTATATTCAGGTCATATTATGGCAGATTAACCCTTTATCCTGTGGACACAAACATGATTAATGTCTCAGCCATGGTGTGTGTCTCAGAAGGCCCTCCTGTGATTCAGTGTCTCCTGGCTACAGCCTGGCTGACCCTCAGTGCACTCATCCAGAGACACGAACACAAAGCTTACTCATCACACAGTATTCATTCACACAGCTACACATCTGTAGGTAAAGCTTGCTTGTTCAAGAATACAGCAGCAGGGAGTTGAACATCCTACCTCTAAGTAACAAGCACATCTCTCTAACCATTAAGCTGCAGTGGTGCCCCTTATTTCCCCACAGCAGTATTTAGACAACCCTGTGTTTTCTCACTCATGGTGACTCATTACAGCTCCTCCCTGAAACCTGTATCTAAACATCCCTTTACATTTGTTTGACCAGTTCTTAGCCCTCCAAGCAAATCATCTCCACCACCCTTTAGTTACTGCCAGCAACCATATTTACATGCAGACTACATTTGCATTGTACAAAAAACATGTAGACAATGTTGATTATACAAATCATATGCCTACTTTTGAGCTGTTATTACATTGAAACTGTAACTGGGCCAACACACACACTCAAAAAAAAACAGATGCTCTCATAAGCACACACACTCACAGGCATACACACCCAAATACGCATGCACACATCAGTAAACGCACTCACCTGTTCATTGGTGGTCCTGCCACGGGCCACCAGTACGATATGGAAGCCGGTAAGTCCGGCTACTGGGATGAAAAAGAGGCCAGCCACACACATCACAGCCATACTGTCAGAGAGTAAAGGAGTAGATCCAAAATCAAGGCACACTAACACATCACAACCATACTGACACAGAGTAAAGCAGCAGAGCGAAAATGGAGGCACAGAAACACATCACAACTATACTGACAGAGAGTAAAGGAGCAGAGCCAAAATGGAGGCACATGGGCACAGAGAGAGAGCAGGGCACAGAGCACAGAGGGAAACACAAATACAAAGGAACAGCATGAAAACACAAGTTTATGGACATGCATAGAGTGGAGTCAACATGGAGCCATGCGAAGACACAGAGACACAGACAGACAGTCAAGCACTGCCTGGGAAGGATACGTGACAGCGGAGTGCACACGCTCCAGCTGCTGCGTGTGGTGCAGGATGAAGAGCAGGCCGAAGCCAAACACCGCCATGATGTGCGCCGTCAAAGACACCAGGAACAGGAAGAAGTAGCGGTAGTTCCTCCTGCCTATGCAATTATTCACCCACGGGCAGTGATGGTCAAAATCCTGCGAGAGAGAGAGAGGCACGAGGCTTCAGTATGTGCATGTGTGGGTAACTGTGTACTTCCGTAGCATGTGTTGTTTTATGTGTAATGGTTGTGTTGCAGTACTGTCTGTGGAGTGATTTGCGTAGCAGTTACATAGAGGTGTACGTTTAGCTGTATGTACAGCGGTTTTGTAGCAACACACCTTGCTTTTTAAGTTTCAGTTTGCTTGGTGCTTAATAGATGGTTGAGAATCACTTGTGTAGCTGGTTGGGTAGTGGTTTGTATAGCTGCTAGAACAGCTGTGTGCATAGCTGGCTGAAGAATGGTTTGTGTTGCTAATCAAAGAGTGCTCTGTATAGCTTGTAGAGTAGCAGTGTGCATAGCTACTTGAGTAGCATTTGTGTAGCTGCTTAAGTAGCATTTGCATAGTTGCATAGTGATTGTGTGACTGGTTGAGTGTTGCGTTGCATTGTATGTAGAGCAGTTGTTTAGGCAGCTGGGTGAGTAGCATTGTGGAGCAGTACCTCCACACAGTTGTCACAGACGGAGCAGTGGGAGCAGCGAGGCGGTCTGTAGAAGCGGCATGTGGAGCACCACTTCATCCGCACCTGGATCCCGCGGATCTCCACCGTCTTATAGAGCGGAGCGCGGAAGTCATCCTCCTTATCCTCGTCTTCCTCCGCTGGCACAGTGACACTGACGTTAGTGAAGTCATACGCTCTCTCTCTCAAACTAATTGTACATAAGTCTCATTCAGTTCTAAACTGGTATCTCCATGGTTATGAGGACTGTGAAGACTAATGATTGCCAGTTGCCCATTCCTTGAGAAAGACCTACAGCAACAGTAACTCTGCCCAGGACCCAAGAGAGTCAGTGGTCATTTCAAACCTTCGAGAAAGGAGGATAATACTGAACAGTAAAGTTAGTGTGTGTTGGAGAGGCTTCTGCGGCAGGCTTGTCAGTACCTCGAGGGAAGATCCCTGGGTCCATGAAGGTGGCCATGCAGAAATTGGCGAGGACGAAGAGGAAGACCACACCATTGTACACTGGAACGGCCATGGAGAACTGCTCCGAAAGCCATGGACAACTGAGAGGGGGAGAGACAGGGTAGGAAGGCGGGACAGAGAGATGTAGAATATCAGGGATGAATGCTTATCTGAGTAAAAGACTGAGCATGTGGGGTGTGACAGATTAATGTACGGTGTATTGCACCGACAGGTCTGTGTCAAAGACGATGTACGTAAAAACAAAGAGAGATAGAGAGAGAGATAAAGGAGAGGTACAATAAAATGTTGCTGTTCAGAGCCCAGTTCCTGAGTGGTTCAGCTCTCAAGCCATAGAGGAAGACATTCAGCCTCAGCACTCTGTAGACTACCTCTCTGCTCAAATGTAAGTTCCAAACTACACAAACACAAATACTGTGAATGACAGCTTCTGCTAAGTTCATAACCCATAATAATAATGTATCCTAGGAAACCACTGCCACTGTGTGACTGCATACATATGAAATGGGTGTCACTCTCAAGCTGTACCTCTCTGCTCTGTGTACAGGATCTCTCCTGGTATCCTGTTTTAAATACAACTGGAGGTCTCACCAAGAACTTCATCCCTGACCCCTGACCCTACTAAAACCCCACTGGTTGGCTTCCACTAGAGTACAGGAGCCATTTGAAAGGGAAAGAGCTGGCTGTACTGGAAATTCACCCTGCTGCATATTGACTGTCACACAGTTAATGGGACACTCATACTGTGTAATGACAGTGTTACACTGTTAGTGAGAGGCCTGGGCAGGAGAGAATAGCACAGATGCCATCTCTGAAATGAAATTACAGCACAGTTACAGTAGAGTGAAAAGGACAGTGTTTTATTAAGTGTGACAGATGCTGGCCTGTTTTCTGCTTTTCAGTTTTTAATCTGGGGGACTCTATTAACAGAGCATCACGGCGGGGGGGCAGTTTGGCAGCCACACCTGCCTGCTTGGGCTGCTCACCCAAATACACATGGCGCTGTTCTATACAGCCGCACAGCAGAGTGAGGGGTATGGGCGTGAGCTGTACAGTGTTATGTTCATGTATTTGTGTTCATTTTGTGTGTATGTTTTAGTCTGGCAGTGAGTAGTCATGTGAGGTGGAACATATGGCACATAACACTGGTCCCCACTGTGGTGTGTGTATGTGTGTAAATATGGTAATGGTATGTACATGAAGAAGCAGCAGCACATTGTGTATGCATGCAAGTATGCAAGTATGATAATGGCTCACATGAAGCAAAAGAAACAGATGGTGAATGTACATGTGTGAATACTGTAAAGGTACACACATGAAGCAGAGGAACTGCATAGTGTATACATAGGTGTAAAGAAGTAGCGAATGGGGAATGTACATGTGTAAATGCGGTAACGCTACTCACGTGAAGCAGAAGAAGAGTGTCGTGGACCCAACCAGGAAGGCGGTTGCCGCGGAGACTGGCACGTATCTGCTGGGTCTCAGTGGGCGGGAGGCGGAGGAGGGGGGGCCACTGACTCCCCCACCCTTACTGACCCCCGGCATCACAGGGCTGGGGGATAGGACTGGAGTGGGGGGGGTCTGTACTCTGTACCAGGGTGTGATTATTGGTTGGGGAAGGAATTGTAGACAGTAAGAGAGGAAGAGGAGGGTCAGAGAGAAAGCAATGGGTTGCAAGCTCTCAGCCGCACCAGGGGGAGTGAGGATGAAAGAGGGGACATACTGGGGTTGGGGGGAGGTGGCTGGGAGAGAAAGACAGCTGGTGGGATGTGTGTGTGCCTCCTAAACCCTGACACTGTGATAAAAGATGGATTCAAATGTTTTTCCTACCGGGTGACCTGTTCCTTTAAGAGGTCTTGTGCCGCTGTAGAAATTTGAGCTTTGACCTCTAACCTTGTGAGCTGACAGAAGATTGGTGTGATTGGCGTGTGTGTAGGCAGCAAACAGGAAGCCTCCCAGGCCTAGCGGTTATACCAGGTTTAATTACAGTGCACCAGTGAAGCCTTTTCAACATTCAGAATTCTGCTAAGTAACTCTCAGAGCAAAACTTCCCAAAATTAGGAGATTTTAGGTCCACATATGAATCCTTCCTGCCTATGGCATTATGCATGGAACTATGAAAAAAAAAAAAAATGATGGCGACCACATAAAGCAACTGAAATTTTTTCAATTAAGAAGTGAAATTCACAAAATGGCTTATGACAAATGGATTTGGTGCAGTATAAAAAAATAGTTTAATTTAGCTAAATTCTTTAACTTTTGGAATAAATATGATACAAGTTTTTTTTTCCAATTACAGTTGACAAATTAATCTGAGTATATACCCTGTAAAGAAATTGCCTTTCCTCAAGTCCTGTTTTGTCCAGCTGTATTGTAGAATGGAATTTTCCAATACACCTCAGTATGAGTAAACAAATGCCACTTCTGTTTTAAAGTTTGTAATAATACCCAAAATCTTCTGAAAGAGTAAAGCTTGGATTTGACAAAATCACAAAAATTGTTTTTGATGACTCATGCACAGCAATAATTTGGACATCTCAGTGGACACTGGTGTGAGTCTGCGTTTTTTGTCTGCCTATTTTCAGCTTGAGTATTCAGTTTACACAATCTATCACAGCGCTACACTCAGCTCTGTAAAAATGCAGACAGTTTTTCTTTCAGCATTCTCAAAACATATTGTGTCTGTTTTGCACTTTCAGGTAGATTTTCTCTTTTTAAAACCTTTTCAGAGGTCAGAGGTCAAACAAGCTCCATGGAAATGAACCAAGAGGTAGAGGTGAGTTTGTCTGTTTTCTTTTTTGTTTTTTTGTAAGACAAAGAGAAAAGCTGAATGTTTTTGGGTTCTATGTGATTGTCGTCTTTGGAGCAAGAGGTTTACCCGTGGGAGAGGTTTGGTTTAAAATTGTGGGGTATTCTGAGGGGCTGGCATTGGACTGATAGCTGCAGTGTAGCAATATGTACTGTATTCACAAGCAATACAGCAGGTTTGGGATTTATATGGTAGGGGCTGGCCTGCAGGCTAGGAAATGAAAATGGCTGACAGATTTATGGCCTTTTCACAAAAAGAGAGTGATGAACTCAACCGATTGATAGAGGTGTGTCAGAATGTGGCAGTGCTAGAGAAAGAGGGATGTAGTTTCTATTTCTGTCTGAGATTGAGCTGTACAGAAGTGAAACCAGGCAGGCTCTAGTGTTACCTTCAGTGTGTGTGCATGTGTGGGTGAGTTTTATCCTGTTCCCAGGTTCCCGCTGGACTGCTTTTCAGTAAAATGCTCTTCAAATTCAGGGTAAAAAATGCCACCTTAAGAGACCGATCCTTGTGTTTTCTTTGCAAAAGGATACGGCTTAACTGTTCAAAGTATTTCACAGCACAAACAAGAGATTCTGTGTTTCCTCAAATACTTCAGTAAAAATAATCCCATTCCCTCAATCATGCAATCCAAATCCAGAGATATCTGAAGTCAGACATCCAGACCTCTTAAAAACAGATCCACAGAATGGGCAACTGGGTCTTTTCCATGGTGAAAGTCATTTAGAGCTTCAAACGATTAAGCTTGAATCCAGCTGTAGGGCAGATCACTTTATTGAAAGGAGAAGACAAAAAAACAAAAACAAAACCACAGCTTTCAAACCCTGGCTTGTGATCTGGTACAAAAACAAAAAGTATTCAAAACCTGTCGCATTCATTTAAAAAAAAAAAAAATGGAGCCCTTTTCCACAGTTGCAGGTCGGAGGCAGTGTGTGTGTGTGAGAGAGAGAGAGAAGGTTGACAGCATCCCCTGAGGAGTTTCCAGCTCCAGACAGGCCCCGCCTAAACGCCCGTTTATATAACCGTCTCCCAGGCTGAACATTCCCACGGGACCTTCTGTACCATAGCTGAACTTCCGGCTTCAACACACGCCAGCGGCTGCTCCTCTCCCAGTGACTGATCCTTTCTCAGCGGCTGCTCCTCTCTCAGGGACTGATCCTTTCTCAGCGGCTGCTCCTCTATCTGGGACTGATCCTCAGCTCAGTGTGGGGAGATCAGCTGAGCAGCTAGAGAGACCGCCCCCAACCCCCCCAGCAGCTGAGCCTGGGTCAGGGTGGAGAGACCGGTAAATCCAGAGGGAAATAAATCCAGCAGGTTTACTCTGTGTCTCCAGCCCTCTGTCCCACAGCTTTCAGGCTACGGCCTCCTACAGAGAGAGAAGAGGAGAAACAAGGAGCGATGGAGGGTGGATGTGGCAGAGACGGAGAATGGGGGGTGGATTGAGTATGTTAGCATAAGTGCATTTTTGTTGTCAAGCAGCTGTCAAAGAATTCTGAGTAGGGCAAGCACCACTGTGTTTGAAATCCATTGCTCAGTTTTGTCCCTAGCATGTCATGAAATGCCCATAAGTCACTGGCACAAGACATTTAAATATAATTAAGCAGCCCATGTCTAAATCTCTCCAGTAGGATTCAGGAATCCTGGTTTGTCGTAACAATCTGGTAGCTCACCAACTTTATTTGCAAACCAGCTTGTTGGTACACCATGTGCTGCAAGACTAACATTCAATACAGCCTTTCCTTATTGCTGTATGGCCATCTTGTTTCTTAGAAAACCACCACCAATGAAAACATAACATACACAAACCAAAAAAAAGATGATGAGTATGAAACATGCTGTTTTGCCTGAGGGAGATTACTAACTGAAGCCACAAGAGACATTTCTCCCAGCACACACAGTGTGTATCAGCATGTCACAAAAAAAGCTTTTTTTATGACTGAGCAGGAACAATGCATGAGTAAGTGTTGCCGCACTGGTCATACAGTTCTGTCAAAAGCAAACACAAAAAAAACACTCAGCCACAGCCCAGGGATTACTAGAAAAACTAGTGCTCACACAACACTGAAAGTTTGTGTGTAATGGTTCCCTAGCTTTCGCAAGCCCCTTATTTTTGAAGTTATGGCATCTTGCAGAGTGTTTCTGTGGAGATTTTCTGTGTTTTTTATGTTTGCTTGTTTTCTTGTACCCAAGCTCTGACAGGACTTAGACATCCACAGAGCAGAGACCCAGTTTTGGTCTCACCGTTTCTCTGTCCAGCACCGTGTTTTTGTAGTGCAAGTGTCCTATGAGCCAGGTGATGACTTACACTGAAACACTAAACCCACGACAGACAGATTTATTTCATCCACTCAACAGTGATCCCAGTTTGCTATTCTCAGCAGCTCCGACCCTTCCCTTACTGATATCCTTTCATCACTGACTGCCTGTTCAGTCACTTACTCTCCACAGGACTGGGTCTTCTCTGGACATACACAGTGTGTGGGAGAGACTGAAACAGACACACATAGATGAGCATGATATAAGGCATGCCACTGTTGCAATTTTACACAATGTTAGCATGAAGGAACTCCATAAGCATTAGATCAGTTTAGCATTTTAGCTCATAACGGATATGTTAGGATAAGGACAGGGGAAATCTGACCCCAGATCAGTTCTCTTACTCAGAGACACTTCATGAACACTGGCCTTATGACAGGGTTTGGTTCCACTGTATGTTCTGTCACTCGTCTGGCTGCTCCTGCCCTGACCAGCCACAGCCAATCAGGGCAGAGACCACATGTCCAGATCAGGATGGCAGCCAATCTAACCCACAGGAATCCCACAGCTGTTCTTAAAGGAGAAACACCCTTCACATTTTAAAGTATGTGAAGTATTTACTGCACCTCAACTGACCAGACATGAGACACAATAAATTACATGCTTTAAACTTCAACAGCATTGTCTAACAGCCACTCGCAATGGAAACTGTGCTTTCCAGTCATCGATACAAGGACCACCCTCCATCTCTCCTATTCTTAGTTGGTATTTAATACTATTATAAAATATTATAATGCACATTTAGTAGACATACATAGTAAAAACTCAACTCCAGAACTTTTAAGCATTTAGGCTACAGATATAAAGCAGGCAGGCAGCCTTATTTAAGATGGCCTACAGACTGTGAAATAAAAGACAGCAATTATCAACAACACGCTCTGTCATAAGTCAGTTGTTAAGATATTCTCCAAACATAAAATTGCTCAGATCACATTGCGCTACAGTTCCAGAAATGGCTTCCATTTCAATCACTATAACAATACGCCCTTTAACAAGTGGAGAAAACCCCAAGATGAAAGGACAACTAAAACAGAACAACTTCCATGGAAGGAACTACAGTGACTGTGACACAAGCACATGACCAGCCTGTGTCTAGACTCCACGTGGTAGCTCGAGGGCTGGTAGCCTGTCAAAGATGATCCCCCATTTCTGCAAAGTGTAGCAACTCAATACCAGAGTATGGAATACCAGGCTTGGGTCAGGCCATCGCTTGCCTCAGCTCAGCAGTGCTCAATACCAAGCAAAGGCGTGGTGTGGGGCCCCCTGAATTCCTCAGGACAAACCAAGATTCCCCAAATACTTAAGGCTTACTTTATTTATTTTATAGCTATATATCATATCCAATAGCATGAACACTATGTGCTCAAATCGGAGGTACCTGAACTCGTGAATGAATGAGCTCTCATGAACCCCATAATGGGTGTAGCTACTGTATCAGTCACTTACCACTAGCATTAACCAATTAAAAGCAGTTGTTCCCCATCACAAAGAAAAATGATTGCTTTGTGTCAGGCTTTGATAGCAGATGATGGCTATGACCTACTTTTGGGTTCACCTCACTAACAAACAACCACACACAACTGAAGTGGTATTCTCTTTCAAAGCAAAGGCCAAATTCTTGTTTACACATGTATTTTGAAGTAACAAATGTCTGAGTTATTGTGTAGGTGTTGGCTTTGGACAAATCTATTCTGAACGACCAGTGGATGTTTTGGGACTGTTTGGCATCAAATGTGGCCTTGTTAACTACTGAAGTAAGAAAAGAAGCAATATGGCCGTCAAAATTTCAGATGAAAACTGTAATAGTGTGAACGGAGTATACCTTTTGGGGTCATTTACATTTAGAATATTTCTGTTCGAGTCTGGATATGTGCAACCTTAAAGTAAAACCATAACAAACAAAAAAATACTGAAATTAGGAATTTAGGAGAAACATGTAAAAAAATAATGCAAAAAAAAAAAAATACTGACAAAATCCTCAAAATGACACAAGGAGTTCTAAGTAAAAAAAAAACATGATAAAGAAAGAATGAAATAAAATAGAGCTGAACTCACAGACACATTAAATGGTAGGAACAAACTATAATGATAGTGCAGTGATTGTGACAGGCAATTCTGCAGCGGAGTGTGATGCTTTTACACTAGTAAGTCTTTAAGGTTGTTCCATTCAACTGGAGGTTACAGCATCCCCCACTGCTGAGTGAGACAGAACACACACACACACACACACACACACACACACACACACACACACACACACACACACACACACACACACACACACACACACACACACACACACACTCACACACACACACACTCACACACACACACACACACACATACATACACACAAACTCACACATACACAAACTCACACACACACATACACACACACACACACATCACACACACACACACACACAACACTCACACACACTCACACACACACACACACACACACACACACACACACACACACACACACACACACACACACACGGCACCCAAGGAAAGCTCCTGCAGTCCTCCTCAATCAATGCGATCCACTCTCTTAAGCTCCTTAACTCTTCAGCCTGGTGTGCTACATCACCATTCCCTCCTCTGAGCATCTCTTCCTTTTACTGGCTCTACAGTCCAAAACTCATCTACTGCCGGGAAACGGTCATCCAACTCTCACTATATCAGCACAGGCTGTGTGAAACCTCCCTCTGCACTCTCCTTTCCGGCCCTCTTCCCAGCACAGGCTGTGTGAAACCGCCCTCTGCACTCTCCTCTCCTTTCCGGCCCTCTTCCCAGCACAGGCTGTGTGAAACCGCCCTCTGCACTCTCCTCTCCTTTCCGGCCCTCTTCCCAGCACAGGCTGTGTGAAACCACCCTCTGCACTCTCCTTTCCGGCCCTCTTCCCAGCACAGGCTGTGTGAAACCTCCCTCTGCACTCTCCTTTCCGGCCCTCTTCCCAGCACAGGCTGTGTGAAAGCTTTCCTCGTCGCCACTCAGCCAGGTGCTGGATCATGAGCCACAACTCCGCTGCAAGCCCTCACCTGCCTCCTGGCACCAGCTCAAAGCTCATTTTCACTGACTGCACCTGAATGGCCGGCAGAGCTAAGCTCTTCCATGCCCCAGTGACCCTGCTGGTGTGCTAGTGTAGAGGCATGCTTTCACACTACTGAAAGCTTCTGTTCACTAACACACCAGTATGTGCCAGAAACACAAAACCCATTTTGCAACAGCATTTTGTAATTAAAGAAAGAATGAAAAAATATCACTGTGTAACTCAGAAGAAAATGCACAAATCCAAGCGTGGAGGTTTCTGACCTTCATATCTAACCTCTTTAACTGGGGACCAGAAACAGTCCCTTTCCAGGGGCTCTGCAGGAGCTACCATTGGTGCTAGCCCAGAAAGACTTAGAACCATCTTAACCCTGGTTGTACTGTGTCCCACTGATTCAGCCTGCCAGTCACTGTTCAGAAATTAGGTAACCCAGATACAAATATGAATTGTTCAAGTGTTTTACCTAGTAGTCCAAGCTATATTTACCCAACCCCAACCCTTTGGCTGATCATAAATACAGTGGTATGACTCCTGACCAGGAACAACACGACAACCATTCCTGATTTTCTTCACCGGCTTCCAAATAAACACTGTGGGGATTACAAAATCTTGTTTCTAATCTATAAAATGTCATGATTTGGGCCAAGCATAGTAAAAGATCTTATTCCCCTTTATCACCAAAACAGGATCCTACAATTTAAGTGACAAATTATCTCACTGGGCCCAAAATTTCACATTAAAACTGCGGGCATTGATTTTACCTTCAGGGTTCCCAAAGCATTCCTTGGATTGTGCTATGAGTAGGAACTCTTTTGGTCTTCATATCAAAACACAAGTTACCTTTTTAGCCAATAGTACAACACTCATCCCCTACAATTAAAGTCTACAAACTACGCAAGTAATGTTTTTCCAGACAGAAAACCAGGTCGGCAGAGAAGCACCATGCCATTCCTTGTTTGCAAATGACAGAAAGACAAGGATGAACTCTCACAGGAGTCCTGTGACAACATGTCTGAGCTTCCATGTACAGTGAGGACAGTGGAGTCCCTGCCTACCTTCTTATCTTAAAATGCACCTTTTTAAAGTGCACCTTTTTAAAATGCACCTTTTTAAAGTGCACCTTTGCTCAACTCGTCCTGATGTCTGAGAATCACCACGTTTGACATCATCTGTGTCTTCCACTTACCACCACACCCTTGAACCTACTTTTTGAGTCTCTTTCTTGCATAGATTAAGACACTTACTGATCTTAACCAAAATGAGTCTCAGAACGTTAAACTGCGTAAAAAAAAAAAAACATTCAACTTTGTACAGCAAATTATATCCATCCACTATTTCCTGACTGTGACACACTCATATATATCATTCCTTATCCCCCTTGAACTGATGTGTGTAGAAACTCAAGCCCTTTCACAAACAGTGCAGAGTTCCTGTGGACTGCTCATCCCCAGTCCCAGTTCCTCACTGCTTCATGAATCGGAGGTATTCGACTAGTGCCCCTGTCAGGCCAGGGCAGGTGTGCTCATGAACTGAATACAGTGGTAAACACGTTGTGGCCCTAAACCGAAGCAGCACCTGAATCTACTAGATGGGAGAGGAAGACATGCCTACCACCTGCCAGCACACTTCCCTGCACTTACACTTTAAGCACTAATTACTCCAATAACAACTTACCATTAAAGATGGAGGCCCCAACTATTCAACATTTAATGAAGAGGATAAAAACACATCTGTAATTCCATACTGCCTACAGTTTCAAACATTCAGCTGAAGTGCATTCATGCTATGTAGTGTTTACAGTGCATCTGATTAGTGGTGATCACTGTGTTTCACTCCAATATCTGACTACCATGGAAATATGCAAGTATGCACATGTGCAGGTCGTTAGATATCTTTTCTGCTCTCTGTAAATACCCATGGAGTTAAGCTGATATTAAATGTTATAAAAGTATTTCATTGTTATACCACTCAATTCAACACCAGAAAAAAAATCCGACTTTAGCGGTGATTCCTTCTTTCCTTTCAATTTTTTTGTTTCAGCCTTTTGGATTTTTCTAGATCACATCTTCATCCAGTGAGCTTGGCATTCATGGGGACCATGTCAATGTGACTAGCATATTTGCGGTTTTATACAAATAATTAGTCTCGGGGGCAGCAAACAGCTGGCACTTCACCAACATGAAACTGAGAAAATTACTCGTGCCTTGCTCCACGCCTAAAACCCAGTCACTTGCAGTGCGCTTTTCAATCATTGGAGTAAGTTTGCTATGATTCTAGCTGAAATTATTCGTGCACATGTTAAGATCACACCTCAGATTACCACCATAGATGGAGTGATGTGTCAGGTCTTTGAGAATGACAACAACGGTTCTCACAAGCAGGAATTTTTTCCCCTAAATATCCTGTTCAGTGTTATGTTTCATGAGTAGCGAGGGGCTGCCAGCAACCAGGGAAAAATGAACCGTTCAGTAACAGAATGCACCAACACAAGAAGTCAAATGCATCCTGTAAAGTCACATCAAAAGAAAAAGATTTTTGTTAAAAAATGCCAAGGAGCAGACTTCAGCGCCAAGCTGAAAATAGACACTGCTCTGACACGGATGACAGATTTACTGAGGCCCGATAAGTGCACCATGCAGCCCAACCACAGACCTGTCCATGCAACCAAAGCATGACACACTCACATGTGCAAGAGAGTACCTGGCACAGCTGCCAGGTCTCAGGCAACTGTGTAGCCTGAAGTTACAGTGAGAGGCTTACTGCCATCCCTAACTATCACACGACAGTTTGAGCACCTAAAATCAGTGGTCAAGGAGAGCTGTACCAGTTTTTGTTGGATGTTATGTCAGTCTGTGCTCTTAGTTATAGAAGTAGACCAACAAATTATGTGATCTTAAATCTTGTCCGTTTGCTCATGAATGACAACTAAATATTGTTCCTTTGTCCTTATATCAAATGTGATACTGTGCTCTGAACAAGATGTGAAATGGCACTCAGAAAATGACTAAGCTGAGGCTGGACAACTGGTGGAAACAAAATCAAAACACACAGCAGTGCAGCAGGATCAGAAAAGCCCATCGCTGCTCTGAATAGCACAGCAGGGTCCCAGGGCTTGGTAATGCTCGATACTGTTGCACAATTTCCACAACTTTGGGTTCACGTCACCCAAAATCCCCTGATTACTCAGCAGCCTGCTCACACTGTGTGTCAGGTCCACCTGCTACTGAGCTCAAAGACTTGAAGAGCAGGCCACAGGCCTGAGTGATGAGACACCAATAACCTGCAGTTATACAGAGTAAGAACAACAGTTGACATGACAGTGCCAAAAGTTAAAGACCAACCTATTCAAATTTAGTATCTGAGAAAGTCACAGATAGTGACCTTACATAAACACGAGTGCCAGTTAATGTCAGTAATTTTCATGTGTGCACACAAACGTGAAGCAAAACATCAGGTCAGGGCTGGACGAACTGCTATACAGACAGCACCTTCACAGTCAGTGATTACCCAACACAGGGCAATAGGAAACATCAGAGACTGGAAATCTTGCTTGTCCAGCAACGGAACCCTACCATTAACAGAGCGCTGATACTGTGTGCTCAAAGCCGCAGGAAACCCCACAGATCTCCACCAAGAACGGTGCATGCACACTCACAACATTAGTGTTCCTAAGGTGCTTCAAAACACACAGCAAGAAAAACTCATACACTCCACAGTGCAATGACATCTATAACACATTTACTTCACCCCATACCTGTACATAGAGCCACAAACACAAAAGCAATGATAATATCATAGCAAAAGGAGTCATTTAAACACCCTACTCCCTGTGTATGACGATCACTAATTCACCAATCTCTTCCCAGTCTACCAAACCTTCTGCTTTTTAGTTAGAAAGAACAGATTCCCATGAACCACCATAATCCAAATTCAATCAGAGTAAATAACTGTATGAAATGTGAAAACCCGACAGCCTCATCTGATAAGATACCCCACGCCCGCTTCGTGACGGCAAATCAAATTCGTGACCTTTCGTTTTACAAAACAAACCACAATACGAATAAAATGTAAGCGGGTAACTGTTTCAGTGTACTGCTCTAATATCATTCCACATCTCGCACAATACAAACGGTCATTAAGTGACCAGCAATTGGAAGCCATTGAAGGGGCTTGTTGGTAACCAAATCTCCGTCCAGGAAGACTGCATCCAAGAATTCTCCCAAGGAAGATTATTACACATTATGTATACTGTGGTAAACACTGGTAATGCAACGAATAATTAACAAGAGAATAATAAATCCAGCAATCTACCTGCGGTACACTGCAGGTGTGTCCGACTTCTGCCTGCGTGTTTTAGGGTGTGTATCGCTGCGGTCCCAGACAATTTAGGCCCAAAATGAATCCCCGAACTCTCGTTGTCTATCACGCAGGCCAAGATGCGCTTCCAACCACAGTTAGAGCCAGTCACAAAGCCACATTCGTCTGATGGCCTCCTTATCTGCGTATTAGTGATCACAGTTTCAATTCCAATTCTTAGTTCTCATTGTCCATTGGATTTTTAAAGGGGATTGTTGGTTTAACAATTCCTCGCGATTGCCTCTCCTTCACAAACAATCCAGAACAGGAACATACACAGACGAAAAATGTCGGACTCCTGTGTCCCAGGAAATTTGAGAACACCTCGACCCTTGAATGAACGGGAGAAAAAAGGTGCTGCTTGCCAACTAAAGAATCAACTCGCACGTTGACTGTTTGTTAGCTAGTAAAGACTTGGCAACGGGGCTATCCAACTCGTTTTAACCAAACCAAGCAAGCGGTAGCCTATAGCCTACAGTCGTTAGCAAGAAACAGAAGCAAGCAAAATCTCTACAAATACGCTGTTAACAAATTGTCCATGCCATTCCGTGCAATATTCATTCGACGGACAATGTATGATGAACGAGGCGATTGGAGAGTCTGTGTTGTCCTCTCTTATTTAGCTGGTGGTTAATCTTACTTTAATCTATGAAGCCAGAGAGTCTCGCGGTGCAGTACATTTAACGTTAGCCAGATTTCCACCTATGTAGCTACCATATTCCACCGTCTCAAACGGATACAGCTTCAGGGAAACGCCACCTTCACAGCATGTATTCCCGTCCTTGGTCGAATTCTGCTGATTGTGGTGTATCTCTCACGCTGTCAGTCAGTTGGGTGGCTAAATTATTTCCCGGTTATGAAGGCTATTAGCACGGCACAGCGAGAGAGATCATCCCGTGCCGATACACACGGAACGGTAGACACCACGGGCCGCACAAACCTCCCTCCGCAAGCACGGACGGATTATTCCGCCTCCTTCGCGTTCATTGGAGGAGCTCACTGCTAGTCAAGTGAATGAGCTCAATGAGGTGACGCTATGGGGATTCGACGTGCATGTCAAACAAACATAATAAGCGAAATGTGACGTTAATCCCACCCAACAGAATACACGTAATCCCTTCCACTGCACAGACAATAGAAATTTAACTTATAGCTGAAGAACGAGAATAACTCGTCCTAACAAACAACGAAGGTAAATGCCAAAGTAAACATGGTTTTAATGGCACACATGTAATAAGATAAAATGGTTTACACGAAGGTGTGACACTAATTAGTGTCTGTGGAAACTAAATGATTTTCAGGGCAGTGTTTGACCCACTGATACACTGACTTGGCTGTGTGGCATACACTTGAAAGATGAAATGCAGTTTGTTGCTGACACACTGACATACTAAACGACAGGTCGTGTGTGTGAGGGTGTGTGTGTGTGTACACTGGAGATTAAAGTGACAGCAGGAGTTTTACGGATAACCCCCGCATCCACCCCCACCCACATATCCCAACAAATCTGAACAGCATCTGCCATCAGCAGACAAAATAATGAAAATGCATAATGAAAATCATAGCAGTAAATTAATCTATGGGCCAAAAGCTGCAGCACTCAGGATGAGACCAAATGACCCCCAGAACAGCCTGACAAAGAAAACCTGCCTCTATGTTACAGGAGGACCTGTGACGAGAGTCAGTCCGAGAACAAATTTTTGAAACCAAGAAAGAAGAAAAACCAAAAAGGCCAAGACGTCCAGGGTACATGCACAAGAAATGGAAAAGCATGCATTTTGAATGACAAAATATTTACACATTTCAATTTGATTTGACATTAATCTAAATTGGCTTGTACTCTGGATTCTGCATTTAATGTGGGATTGTAATTTAATTGCATGCATCTTAAATTTGACTGTGGCCAAAAGCTGAAAGTTACCCAAAAGACTCAAGCACAGTCACATATGTACATACTCAACATGCACACAGGCACAAACACACAAAGGCACAGTCGAACACACAGAAACCAGTTCAAGTGATTCATTTAAAAGTATATTACCTTTACATTATAGCATGTCACCAAACGTACACATTGTGTATCTGAAGCCTTTTTCGCATCACTTGCTTCCAGTGTTAAATAATTTATTATATGCACAAATCTGCTGTACCTGGACAGTTGTGTCATTTATGCACACACTGATTTGCCAATCTAAAATCGATTTGTCACTCACCTCTTTCGCAGTTTATGAAACGTGGAGGGAAAGTTGGATATTCACAATATAGCTTTAGTGACACCCTGTGCATGAAAGTGGAATAACATCCAGATATTCTTGCAGCATGATTATCACCTTTCTGAGGATTGAGGTGTTGCAGGAGTTCATTGCAAGCATTGTTTCTTTCACATTATTTCACACATTCAGCACACACACAATTAAGGTTTGGTTTGTCCTCACGGAGGCAGCTCCTAAAATCTCACACAGTTCACTGAAAGTGACTGTGTTGGTTTTTCAAAAAATTCAATACCTAATCTTAAAAAAACCCATATTTACCTCCCTGCCCCTTTCTTCATACACAGTGCCAGGTCCCCAGTATAACCCACCCCTGAGAACTCCTGAATCTGTGTAACTTGTGCTTGTTCAGTTGGCTGTTAGTTTTTACCCTGATGTCCAATGGTGAGTGTGATGTAAATACAGTCTGTTGTTACTGGTTACGGTTCTCACTTGGGATGGCAGGCTGCCCAGGGCAAGGCGGAGCTGGCTATTTCTGGGCCTTTCTTTCCAGGCTGGTCCCTTTCAGGGATGAGCAGAGCATGACTGTTAAGTGATGTGGAGCAGAGCAGGCATGCTGCCCCTTTCCTGCGCCCTGACAGTGGCCCCTCCCACACTATTCACATGCCCCTCCCACACTGCTCACATGCCCCTCCCACACAATTCACATGCCCCTCCCACACTGCTCACATGCCCCCCACACCATTCACATGCCCCTCCCACACTGCCCTGCCCCTCCCACACTGCTCACATGCCCTCCCACACTGCTCACATGCCCTCCCACACCATTCACATGTCCCTCCCACACTGCCCATGCCCTCCCACACAGTTCACATGTCCCTCCCACACTGCTCACATGCCCCTCCCACACCATTCACATGTCCCTCCCACACTGCTCACATGCCCCTCCCACACAGTTCACATGCCCCTCCCACACCATTCACATGTCCCTCCCACACTGCTCACATGCCCCTCCCACACCATTCACATGTCCCTCCCACACTGTTCACATGCCCTCCC
Source organism: Albula goreensis (assembly GCA_022829145.1). Classification (NCBI taxonomy): domain Eukaryota; kingdom Metazoa; phylum Chordata; class Actinopteri; order Albuliformes; family Albulidae; genus Albula; species Albula goreensis. The sequence continues at coordinate 27,391,040 of CM040758.1, read as the reverse complement.
ACACTGCTCACATGCCCCTCCCACACCATTCACATGCCCCTCCCACACTGCTCACATGCCCCTCCCACACTGCTCACATTCCCCTCCCACACCATTCTCATGTCCATCCCACACGCTAACATGCCCCTCCCACACCATTCACCTGCCCCTCCCACATTGCTCACATGCAGCTTTGGGCTGGATACCTCCAGCCATCTCCTCAACCTGCACCCACAAACTTCCTCTGGCACCATGAGCTACACTGCTAACACATAACACACCCATCAATCTCCTCAACCATGAGCTATACCGCTAACACATAACACACCCATCAATCTCCTCAACCATGAGCTACACCGCTAACACATAACACACCCATCAATCTCCTCAACCATGAGCTACACTGCTAACACATAACACACCCATCAATCTCCTCAACCATGAGCTATACCGCTAACACATAACACACCCATCAATCTCCTCAACCATGAGCTATACCGCTAACACATAACACACCCATCAATCTCCTCAACCATGAGCTATACCGCTAACACATAACACACCCATCAATCTCCTCAACCATGAGCTATACCACTAACACATAACACACCCATCAATCTCCTCAACCATGAGCTACACCGCTAACACATAACACACCCATCAATCTCTCAACCATGAGCTACACCGCTAACACATAACACACCATCAATCTCCTCAACCATGAGCTACACCGCTAACACATAACACACCCATCAATCTCCTCAACCATGAGCTATACCACTAACACATAATACACCCATCAATCTCCTCAACCATGAGCTATACCACTAACACATAACACACCCATCAATCTCCTCAACCATGAGCTATACCACTAACACATAACACACCCAGCAATCTCCTCAACCATTAGCTACACTGCTAACACATGGCACACACATGACAAACACATGGGACACACATAGCACTCTATAGTTATTCACACAGCTTCACATTTGAAACACATTTGAACATTGTTTTTCATCAGCTCGCATTGTGAAATCACATCACTGAGCCTTCCTTTAGCAATGACATCAGAGTCCCTGCTAAGCGCTACCAGCATCGTCCACATGATGGCAGATGTTGACAGTGTATCAGGACTTTGCCCAGCCACTTCCTGTGTAAACCGAAACCAGACAGACTGCAGATGCCATCACAGTGCACTGTGCTTTCACATGAACAAAGCCCTGCCATTTCTCTCCCTGCATTAATGAGTGCAGAATACAGCTAAATGGAAACATTAATGCCTGACAGTAAAGCAGTTAGTTATGTTTAAATTAAATTATTTTGTGCAAACCTGAGTTATATGATCAAAAACATTCATACTTTCTATGTTCAATAATTTTAATAATTAAATAACTGGATAAGTTAATCAGGAAAATGGTGCAACTTCCCAAACAATTTTTAATTCTAAGTATATTATCCTTTTTATAAGACTATGTCCTTCCCACTTATTGGTTTAAAATTACAGCTATTCTTCTACTTATCTGTGTCACAGAAAAGGGGCATAACTTTGTCTTCCACAGGGAAGTACAAGCAGCCTTAGAGAGACGCAGCGAAAGTGAGTGCTTGAGGAGAGGAAGGAGAAATGAGAACTGAAGAAAATGAAAAGAACACTTCTCAAATATTCCTCAAACATGAGTGCATTTGAGAGAAGTGCACGTGCATTCCCACAGCTAAAATGACAGTACAGGGATGAAAACAAAATCTAAACCTGCTTTTCTGTTCTATTCACTCTGTTCATATGCTCTTAGCAACAGAATTTTTGGTGACTGATAACTGTAAAATGGACCAAACATGCAATATAACTTTGGTAGAACTGATGTAACTCAGATATAATGTATGCATGTTACACATTTAATTGTATGTTATTAAAAATAAACTCTAAAATAAAAAATAAAATATATGAATAAAAATACAAATTGTCTGGCTGAAAGGGGGTTATTTCCACTGCAGTTTAGACTCAGGAGGGGATGCAGCGTTACTGCGTGGGCGAGTTATAGGATATCCTGTGGAGCATGGAGCAGGGCCAGTTCCCTGAACATACACACACACAGACACTCTCATGCACACACACACACACAGACACACACTCACACACACACAGACACTCTCATGCACACACAGACAGACACACACTCACACACACACAGACACTCTCATGCACACACACACACACACTCACACACACACAGACACTCTCATGCACACACACACAAAACACACACACTCATGCACTCTCTCACACACACATATACTCACACCCACTCATGCACACACAGACGCTCACGCACACACACAGAAAACACACACACACACTGACACACAGAAGCTATATTGTGAGAACGCCCTGAGGCAAATGTATGCTACGTAGAAGCAATGAAAGAAACAGATTATAACAAGTCCAACCTGCCTTCCCATGCTATCAGGACTAGGACGCTCTGGACCCAGAGGTTCTGTCTGTGTTCAGATTTGTATTTCTGTCACTTAGCCAGGCTCAGTTAGCCAATTAGCAGCATAAACCGTTGGCAGTTTAGCCCACAGCCTCATGTCTGTATGAACACATCAGAGCAACTCTTAAAAGCCACCCAGTTCATCAGAGATGTAGCTTAACCGCCTGATTGCATAAGGCAAAACAAGAGATAAAGCAGAACCTCATGACGATGGAGCCGTTTGATTAAACTGATAAGCTGAATACTGATGATCCTGATCCTGTGAGCAGTGGGCACACCCAGGGCTGGTGGCCTGGTCTCAGGGCCCGGTGTGAGCGCAGGGTCTCCCTCCCGCTCGTTACCCTGTCTCAGGGCCCGGTGTGAGCGCAGGGTCTCCTCCCGCTCGTTACCCTGTCTCAGGGCTGGTGGCGCAGGGTCTCCCTCCCGGTCTCTGTCTCAGGGCCCGTGTGAGCGCAGGGTTCTCCCTCCCGCCCCCTGTCTCAGGGCCCGGTGTGAGCGCAGGGTCTCACGTCTCAGTCTCAGGGCCCGGGGGAGCGCAGGGTCCTCCCTCTCCTGTCTCAGGCCCGGGTGTGAGCCTCCTCCCGCTCGTTCCCTGTCTCAGGGCCCGGGGGCAGGGTTCTCGCTCAGTCTCAGTTAGTGAAACTGCACACACCACTGCGAATACCCTCACAGATAAGGCCATGTCAAACATCACATGCGCAGACATGACAACAGTGTTTGGCTGTTGTTCATGAGCTAATCCAGAATTAAGAAATGTCAGATGACATGGAATAACTAAGTAATTAAGAACTGTAGAGGGTGTGAAATGCTGAAACAGATACAGCCTCTATTGTATGTAGATGGGGCTGCATTTACTTGGCTGTAGGTAAGGTTGATGCTGTCTGTGCTACTGAACTCCTCCTATGCTTTGGGAGACTGTGGGTTAATGGTGTTAATGGTACTGATTATGACTGTCAGAAACAGATCAGGGCCAAACAGGGCCATTGACATGGCGTAAAGGCTCTAGTGCTACTGGCAGCACACACTGTTTTTACCTAAACTAAAATGACACTGTCAGACAACAGGAAGTCTGCTTCTCTCCCACCCACTTCCTGCATCACAGGGTAGATTCAAATGAAAATATATCTTCACTTTCCCCCTTTTCCCCAGCAGAGATGTACCAGCTGTTCTATTGGCGAGTGAGACTCCATCGCCTGAGGAGGTGGACTCGTCCAGGTCAGAGAATCCTACCCTTGCATATGCCACTGGAGGAACATGAGGTCAGCGTATGATTATTAAAAAAGAAACCCTGCAGGTATCCAGCTGGCCAGAAGAGGTCACTAGAGGATACCTGGCTGTGCTTTTACCTGGTGTGACCCATGTTTTTCTCTGGTGAGGCTGAGACAACCGGCAACTCAACTTTCATTTCCTTCCTTTAGGCTCTGTGTAGATTCGATTATCTGAGTAACATTCTGAGTAAATGGAAAAAAAGAAGAAGTGCATCTAACAAACTAAGCGTAGACTGCAAAATGAAGGAAAACACAAAACGGAATATGCCACAGAATTACACCTGAAAACAACAGATCAATAGGTAATGTTACAGACTTACTGAATACATCATAGTTTTTTTTTGAAAGAAGTAAATGATAAAATAATAAACCACACAGTTTTTGACCTTTCATGTTTTATATTAAGTGTAAGTTAAGAATAGGACGTTCAAACAAGTTCAAGCAGGCCGTGGCAACACCTCAGTATGACTTGCTGTGGACTTCCTCTTGAGGTAATGATAGTCTTAGTGAAGAATCTTATCAACAGGCAGTGAGACACACATAAGCATTTTGTGGAGGGGGTGTGGTGTGGATTTTACAGAAGAAGACATTTTTACAGCAGATCAAACACCACATCTGGGTGTAAATCAGTAGAGGCCCTCTGCACTGACCCTGGATCAGTCAAAGTTGTTTTACATGAAAGGAGCTCCCAGGCAGGTACCTGAGGCAGACCTACCTTAAAGCCTTCTTTCAGTGAATGACTCAAACTCACACACAGCACACCTGAATTCACATTATTTATTTGAACACCACCCATGGATATGACCGGTATGAAAATGAAAGGATATGAAAATTGAACCTTATTATCGGAATGCAAAAGCATGCAGACACAATGGAAATGTTGCATAATTTTCCTTGAAAAATGAACATTCAGTAAAATTAAAGAAATCAGCAAATCACTACCCCTGGATGTGAAAATACCTGAGAGAAAAAATGACATACATAGCAAATGACAGGTAAGAGTCAATCAGGTGACAGACTTTCACCTGTACACAGGTAACACTCACAGGTAACAGTGCAGCGTATGATCATTCTGCTTTGGCTGATGCCCAAACCCAGGATGATTTTAATAACTGATATTTTACCCATCAGCCCCTGTGCTGCATGTTTACTCTCGTTATTCTGCTTCAAGTGCTTCAGTACTGAAGGCAGCAGCAGCAGAAAACTGTCTGCCGGAGCTCAATCTGTAACAGCCTTTCAGAAACGAGCACTGAAAAACCGACGCTTACAGGGATGCAGCATATATGATCTAGATTGAACTGATTTAACAGCAACAGATTTAACTCGAACTTAGACAAGGCACAGAGCAGAAGTGGACACTTCAGAGAGCGGAGGGGCAGGTTGCTGTATGTGTTCCACCCCTGAACTACACCAGGCTGATTCTGATTAGCACAGCCCCTCAGAAAGGTATGGGAGCTAATTAGGACAAACAGCTGGTTTAGTGCAGCGGTGGAACAAGAACAGGGTGATTCTGCTGCTCTCTAAAGCTGGGGTGTCTACCTCTGAGAACTCTAAATTAAAGTACAAACACACAGAGGACTGCAAAATAACCCCTCACAGAATCAATGCTAAATGAAACTAACAGTGAGCCAGCCATGACTTCACAGCATTGTGGATACACACACATATACATTGGCAGGAGATTTACAGCATTTAGTGCAAACAGCTTTATAATCTAAAGATCATATGAAATCATACTGCACTAGTTTTATAGACAATATTTGATTAATGTCAGAAAAATGGAAATTGTAAATAGGGTATTAATGTTTTAATAACCAATTATACCTCACTGTCATCCGTCACACACAGAATTTTAAAGATTGTCCATTTTTGACAAAGGTACTTTAGATGCACAACAGGACGCAGGCTGTAATATGGCATAATATTCAGTGTGACCTTTGTTCTTTTCACACAACGATCGCTAGCATCCCAGAGAACAGTGAGATTACCGTGTGTGAAGATTTCCTTAGCTCCTCGCTAACCGGACTGATCTGCAGACCAGACAATGGGAGAAAAATATAATCAGGAATCTCTCTGACTCTTGTTCCTGAAATTCAAACAGGGACCTGGAGAGCAGGAGCCCAGCATCTTACTAAAACTACACCAGTTTATTAACAAGGGCATATGGTAAATAAAAATACTTTCAACAAGAATCACAAATTAACATTTTAACACTTGAGAAACAGCAGTGTTGTTCATATACAGAGGTCTTGTGTGCAAAAAGTTCAGGTCTAGACAACATTTTTATTTCCAGCAGAAATTATCATAGAAACATCAGTTACAATATGGGTACTCACTGATAGGAGTGAAGGAAGAACCTGTTGTGAAGAGAGAAAATAAGAGGGAATTATTAATCTGGTATCTTGAAGAAGTAGGAGAAGTGGTTACAAAGATTTTGACCCACCCATCTATTTGGAGTTCAAAGTTCATTTCCTCTTACCAGACTCAGAGCAGGAAGCTGTGTAAAGTGACCATAACAGCCAGGCACATGATCCATATCTTAGAGCCTCCAGTCTGCCAGTTCACTGCAGCGCCACCTGGCAACAGCAGAGCACAGGTGAGAAGAGGTATTAGCAGGTGTGCTTTCATTCTTAAAGGCTGGCTGCCCACACTGTATGAACAAATAATTAAAAGTGTGACCCTCTTTGGGAAGAAAAGATTTTTTTTAGTCAAAAACACAGTTTTTCCCCAGCATTCAGAGAGCACAAGAGGTTCAGGTTTAAGTTCACGGACAACAAAAGTAGAAATGAGATCAGATGTGTGCATGATGTACATGAAGCTCACCTGAACATTCTTCCCCCACAGTGACTGAGTCTGTCTCTCTGCTGACGGAGTTTACAGCCTCACAGGTGTAGGTGCTGCTTTTATCCACTTTCATCTGATTCACATCCATATGTTGGGCATTATGAATTCGGGCACTGCTGAAACTCCCTGTCTCACCCTTCCTGTACCAGGACAGGGTGACCTGTGTTCCTCTGTCCAGAGTGCAAAATAATTGACAGCCCTGTTTATCATAGGAGAGTTTGGGCTTTGATACAGGAACTGTCAAAAGCAAGAGATCAATAGTGTTAGGATGACTGCAGAATGATGACAGTGAGATAGTTAGCACAGTATTCAAAACCTTTACTGTGACAACTAAATATTTGAGAATACAACTCTGTGCTGTAGATGAGTGAACTCAGAAAATACACAGTGAAGAATTTTCTAATGAAGATATGGTAATGTGGATCAGGTGTAAACTGGTAAAACAAATAAACATTATTTACATGTTCAGCCAAATGTGATGACTGGCAATCTGTATTGCTGTATTTATGACTTTACCACTCAGATTATCTATGCGATTATAACTCCAGGTAAGAAGCCCAATGTGTTTGTACCAGCTACAGTTTCAGCACTACATAAATTTTAAAGATGTGAAGTAATCCAATATGACAACAACATGTGATCTGTGCTTTTGTCCATGTAATTAATGTGGAAAAGTGTATGGAAAGAGTTCGTTGAAAAGTAATGGCATTCTTGAGAGGCATTAGACATTAGCCTTTGATGCTGCATATATCAGAGAGCCACTTCAATTTCCTCAAATAATTGGGGGAGTTAAAATATTAACTTTGGTTCAGAATGACAAACTACCATCATTTATCGATTTACAATGAAACAATTTGATAATAATTTTACCAGATATTTAATACTTTGCAACTTACCATAGTCCTCTATACAACGCAGTCAAAAGTATTTCCAAGAACATATGAAAGAGAGACGGTAATACATTACAGAGAGAACAGTTAAAAACACACACACATACATAAGCATGTAATCACAGTACAGTACAGAAAATGTTATGTTTTATACAATCAAACTGAATAAAAACAATCATCACCTGCAATTAAATTTTACTTTTTAACAGTTATGTCCAGTGACAGCTGAAGGAATATGTAAATTTGGTATTATGAAGTGTTGCCTACGTGCAAAAATTCAGACATCTGTGACATACAATAGATTTTTAATTATTAAAAATAATTCAAATAAGGACTGATCAGCATATCATATATCAGATATAACTATCATGTAATACTTACTCAATATTACTGTATGATGGTATATAATAGTGCAGTGCACACAGGGAGCCACTTACTGTACACAGTCAGCTGGTATTCAGACCTCTGATTATCAGCCTGCACTTCATAATCTCCTGCATCCTCCATCTGCAGGTCAGAGATGGAGAGGACTCCAGTGCGGCTATTCCACTTTATCCTGCCTGCAAACTCTGCACCGACTACTGAAACTTTACCGTTGGTAATGTCTACAATGATGTTTTTGTTGTATGACAAAGTCCCACCATTTTTCACCGCAGTTGGGATTTCCACACTGCCATTCACAAGGCCACTTAGCTCCTGGACAGACGACACACCTGGAGAGAAAAAGAAATGGAAAATCTGCAGACATTTTATATTACAAATATGTGCACACACACAAACACACACACACACACACACACACACACACACACACACACACACACACGCACGCACACACACACACACACACACACACACACACACACACACACACTCACACACACACACACACACACACACACACACTCACACACTCACACACACGCAAACACGCACACACGCACACACGCACACACACACACACACACACACACGCACACACACACTCACACACACACACACACTCACACACACACACACACACACACTCACACACTCACGCACTCACACACTCACACATACACACACACATCAGATTTGTACTTTAAATGATGTATTGCTGTCACATACATTGACTACACTTCCGACTGTGCTTGCCAAGAGGCAGGGCATATATAACATTACACTACACTGCGGTTATTTACAGCACAGTGTCAAAGTGCCAGCTCAACCTCCAGAGTTCCCAGCACTGCATCCAGTTAGTACCTCATCACCGTGTTAAATCATTTTTTAAAATAAGAAAATGACTGTTTGGTATAACTGTCTTTTTCCTAAATTCAGTAGATACTGGGGAAAGGACTGACTTTCACAACATGATGTCAAACCTCCAGATGCAACCCTGCCTTAGTGCTGCTTGCAGTGAACAGCTGAGTATGGTGATCTGAAACAATGTTTATTCACTACAAATTGCACACTGTCCTCTTGCCTAAAAAGTTTATTTTTTAATTGTTCACTCACTTTCAGCCCTGTTTGACCCATGGGCTTCAGAGGAATTGCACCCCAGCAGCACAGACACCATCAGCAGTGGTGTGCGGTGTTGTCTACAATATATGCAGCCACAGTTTAGTGAGTTTATCTGCTGCATCACTCTACCCTTGTCTGACTCTTCCAGTAAGGGCCCATCCTTAAATGTGCAGCATCCGGGCCGGGGCGGGGCGCGGATGCGCGGCAGAGGCAGCGCGCGCTTTCCCTGGCTGCTGGATGTGCGCGCCTGCGTTCTGCTGCTGCGCCTGCGTACTACTGCCGCGTCTGACTACAGAATCACATCATGCGTCATACCGTAGTTATAACGACCCACATTTATAAAATTAATAGTTTTCAGAGCAAACAGAGTCGCGAAATTCAACACTATACCGTATACATTCGCCCACGTTAACTGTTAAATAACTGTTACATAGTATGATGGTTATTTGTAAGCAGTATCAATATTCAGCATGAATCAATGAATTAGGTTTGCGTTTCCCCGCCGCATCTCACTCCGTCAGGGTTACAGAAAATCACGCGTCATACCTACACTATTTGTAACGACCCAGATTTATTCAAGTTTATCGTATTCTCAAAACTGGGTCGTTAATTACAACCCCACAACATATACTTCTGTCCATGTTAGCGCTTAAACAACTATTCCATAGTATTATTTTTAATTATATAAAGTGTATCAGTGATTGGCATGAATCAGACGGTTTGGCACACATAATGTACACCAGTAAAGATATTTGTTGGTTTTGTAATGAGAATTTCGTTAATTCTTTATATGAGAATTTGAAATTCACTGAAAAAATCATATGCAAGAAAGTGATTCAGCAAAACACAGTTCGCTCTTGTGATACCACAAAACAATTGTCCAGGTTTTCCTGTACAATGATCAAATTAATAATTGGCTACATTCGATTATAGCCTATTTCCGCTGGCGCTATCATTTCGGACCGGTGTCGCATTGTTGCTTTTACAAACGCCCGCTGATTTCCCTTGAGCTTCCCAGTGGTCACTGCAAAGTCTAGCGGATCAGTGCAGAGGTAACTCTGAGACCATCCGTCCAGCGCGATCGATAAAACATTAAGGCGTTCATCGACATTCAAGTTGTAAAAGAACGGCAAATGCTTTAACAGGCCAGACAAAAGGTCTCATTTTTATCTAGTCCTAACACTGTCATCACGCACCCAATCTTTTATCCAAGAGAATCGGCGAAAATGCTCCATATGCTCAATAAAAACATTTCACCTACGGATGTGACTGACTACAGAACTACTTTCGATTTGCTTGTTTCAGCAGGTTTGATTGCTACAGATCGCTCGCTATCGACATAAAAAAAGCTATTCGAAAGCTGACTCATTCCAAAGAAGAAAAAGTGGTACGAAAATCCACGATAGCGTAGCTTACGTACCTGCTACACACAGCAAAGTAACACAAATGACTATCTTCATTTTTGTTTTGCGCCTCAGCAGCTGCGTTGAATGGAGGCTGCTCAATCGTTCGGTACCTTCTGCTCACTCTCCTCCCCGTTACCCAGTTTTACGAGGCCTGGTCTTATCTCGACACGCCTCCTCTCTGGTTCTGTCTTTAACCCTCCTCGCCAGGAGCTCCCCTGCATGCGCTTCACCCTGCAAACCGGATGTACAAGGTTCAGTAATTAAAGCACAATTCAAGCGAAACAACTGTACCTTATATTCCTCTTAAATCCAGAGGGAACGTTTGTGCGTGGGGTGGACCTTCCCCTTTCTTGTCGCATCATCACAGTGTAATTAAAGTATGGGGCTACATTGCTACTCTCTGTCCATCTATACAGGAGGATAGTTACTGAAGCAGGTCAGGAGAAAGACCCTACTTTCAGGAAGCAACTCAGTGCCCCAGCAGAGCAGCACACACTGTGGTCCTCCAGGACCAGCTTACAGACCACTGGGCTACAGAGAATCCAGCTTGGGGTCAGACCAGGACCTGATCCCTGCAAGTGTGTGAACCTCTGATACAGTCAGCTATAAAACTAAAACTAACCCCCCACCCCCAAACAATGTGTACCCTGATACAGTCAGCTATAAAACTAAAACTAACCCCCCACCCCCAAACAATGTGTACCCCTGATACAGTCAGCTATAAAACTAAAACTAACCCCCCCCCCCCAAACAATGTACCCTGATACAGTCAGCTATAAAACTAAAACTAACCCCCCACCCCCAAACAATGTGTACCCTGATACAGTCAGCTATAAAACTAAAACTAACCCCCCAAACAATGTGTACCCCTGATACAGTCAGCTATAAAACTAAAACTAACCCCCACCCCCAAACAATGTGTACCCCTGATACAGTCAGCAATAAAACTAAAACTAACCCCCCCCCCCCACCCCAAACAATGTGCCCTGACACAGTCAGCTATAAAACTAAAACTAACCCCCCCCCCCAAACAATGTGTACCCCTGATACAGTCAGCTATAAAACTAAAACTAACCCCCCCACCCCAAACAATGTGTACCCCTGACACAGTCAGCTATAAAACTAAAACTAACCCCCCCCCCCCCACCCCAAACAATGTGTACCCCTGACACAGTCAGCTATAAAACTAAAACTAACCCCCACCCCCAAACAATGTGTACCCCTGATACAGTCAGCTATAAAACTAAAACTAACCCCCCACCCCAAACAATGTGTACCCTGATACAGTCAGCTATAAAACTAAAACTAACCCCCCACCCCAAACAATGTGTACCCTGATACAGTCAGCTATAAACTAAAACTAACCCCCCCACCCCAAACAATGTGTACCCTGATACAGTCAGCAATAAAACTAAAACTAACCCCCCACCCCCAAACAATGTGTGCCCCTGACACAGTCAGCAATAAAACTAAAACTAACCCCCCACCCCAAACAATGTACCCCTGATACAGTCAGCTATAAAAAACTAAAAACTAACCCCCCACCCCAAACAATGTGTATCCCTGATACAGTCACCTATAAACTAAAACTAACCCCCCACCCCCAAACAATGTGTACCCCTGATACAGTCAGCTATAAAACTAAAACTAACCCCCCACCCCAAACAATGTGTACCCTGATACAGTCAGCTATAAAACTAAAACTAACCCCCCACCCCAAACAATGTGTACCCTCATACAGTCAGCTATAAAACTAAAACTAACCCCCCACCCCAAACAATGTGTACCCCTGATACAGTCAGCTATAAAACTAAAACTAACCCCCACCCCAAACAATGTGTACCCTGATACAGTCAGCTATAAAACTAAAACTAACCCCCCCCCCCCAAACAATGTGTACCCCTGATACAGTCAGCTATAAAACTAAAACTAACCCCCCACCCCAAACAATGTGTACCCCTGATACAGTCAGCTATAAAACTAAAACTAACCCCCCCACCCCAAACAATGTGTACCCCTGATACAGTCACCTATAAAACTAAAACTAACCCCCCACCCCAAACAATGTGTACCCCTGATACAGTCAGCTATAAAACTAAAACTAACCCCCCACCCCAAACAATGTGTACCCTGATACAGTCAGCTATAAAACTAAAACTAACCCCCCACCCCAAACAATGTGTACCCCTATAAACACCCCCAAACAATGTGTACCCCTGATACAGTCAGCTATAAAACTAAAACTAACCCCCCACCCCAAACAATGTGTACCCCTGATACAGTCAGCAATAAAACTAAAACTAACCCCCACCCCAAACAATGTGTACCCCTGATACAGTCAGCTATAAAACTAAAACTAACCCCCCACCCCCAAACAATGTGTACCCCTGATACAGTCAGCTATAAAACTAAAACTAACCCCCCACCCCAAACAATGTGTACCCCTGACACAGTCAGCTATAAAACTAAAACTAACCCCCCCCCACCCCAAACAATGTGTACCCCTGATACAGTCAGCTATAAAACTAAAACTAACCCCCCACCCCAAACAATGTGTACCCCTGACACAGTCAGCTATAAACTAAAACTAACCCCCCCCACCCCAAACAATGTGACCCCCCCCCCACCCCAAATGATACAGTCAGCTATAAAACTAAAACTAACCCCCCACCCCAAACAATGTACCCTGATACAGTCAGCTATAAAACTAAAACTAACCCCCACCCCAAACAATGTGTACCCCTGATACAGTCAGCTATAAAACTAAAACTAACCCCCCAAACAATGTGAACCCTGACACAGTCAGCAATAAAACTAAAACTAACCCCCCACCCCAAACAATGTGTACCCCTGATACAGTCAGCTATAAAACTAAAACTAACCCCCCAAACAATGTGTACCCTGACACAGTCAGCAATAAAACTAAAACTAACCCCCACCCCCAAACAATGTGAACCCTGACACAGTCAGCAATAAAACTAAAACTAACCCCCCACCCCCAAACAATGTGAACCCTGACACAGTCAGCAATAAAACTAAAACTAACCCCCCACCCCCCAAACAATGTGAACCCTGACACAGTCAGCAATAAAACTAAAACTAACCCCCCACCCCCAAACAATGTGTACCCCTGACACAGTCAGCAATAAAACTAAAACTAACCCCCCACCCCCAAACAATGTGAACCCTGACACAGTCAGCAATAAACTAAAACTAACCCCCCACCCCCAAACAATGTGTACCCTGATACAGTCAGCAATAAAACTAAAACTAACCCCCCACCCCAAACAATGTGTACCCCTGATACAGTCAGCTATAAACTAAAACTAACCCCCCACCCCCAAACAATGTGAACCCTGATACAGTCAGCTATAAAACTAAAACTAACCCCCCCACCCCCAAACAATGTGTATCCCTGATACAGTCAGCTATAAAACTAAAACTAATTTTAAAAATCTAATTTTTCTCCAAAGCACATGAGATAAAATATAGATTGTTATGATGTTCATGGTTGTTTTGCTGTTCTGATTGTGAAGCATTTTCACAGTTAATCAGTAAACCAGAGGTACGTACCCTGAGCCGTGGTCTGAACAGGGTGTGTTGAGAGTGATTTACAGTCAGTAAACACTGGCCCACATGCAGGTGATTAGATAAATTACACTGGAATTTATGTCATGCCACCTCCTTACCTGTGTTCCAGGTGGTGATCGTTTTGGCTCCATCTTGAACAGCACCAGAATCATAAGAGAAATTGCTTCCTGAGGAGCAGTGGCACACTAGTGCTGTTAACATGAACCCAGTTAATCCACCTTCATGCAAACTTACCTTATACCCTCTGCTGCACTGAAACTCATTAGTGTTTCTCTAAGAGTAGGTATCGTGTCAGAGTATCCATGCTGTGACCTGGAGCCCAACTATCAAAGTTAATGTAGATTCTGTAGAGCAGTAAAACTGAGTTATCAGTCAGTCAGGCTGCTCACCCTGTTTCCTGTTTCTGCCCCAGTCCCTCTGTACCACAGTAACCCAGGGGGCAACAGTGATTGCCCCTGTTTCCTGTTTCTGCCCCAGTCCCTCTGTACCACAGTAACCCCGGGGGCAGCAGTGACTGCCCCTGTTTCCTGTTTCTGCCCCAGTCCCTCTGTACCACAGTAACCCAGGGGGCAGCAGTGATTGCCCCGTTTCCTATTTCTGCCCCAGTCCCTCTGTACCACAGTAACCCCAGGGGCAGCAGTGACTGCCCCTGTTTCCTGTTTCTGCCCCAGTCCCTCTGTACCACAGTAACCCCGGGGGCAGCAGTGACTGCCCCTGTTTCCTGTTTCTGCCCCAGTCCCTCTGTACCACGTAACCCAGGGGGCAGCAGTGACTGCCCCTGTTTCCTGTTTCTGCCCCAGTCCCTCTGTACCACAGTAACCCAGGGGCAGCAGTGACTGCCCCTGTTTCCTGTTTCTGCCCCAGCCCCTCTGTACCACAGTAACCCCGGGGGCAGCAGTGACTGCCCCTGTTTCCTGTTTCTGCCCCAGTCCCTCTGTACCACGGTAACCCAGGGGGCAGCAGTGACTGCACAGAAAACTGACATAGAGAAAAACTAAGCACATTTATCAACACATAGTAAAGGTTCAAGAGTGGACACTCTACTCAGAAGGAGCAAAATACAACTCCTAAAAAATCAAATGGAGACAGGAGGGCCTGGGTTATTCCCCTGGGATTCCCCCCGCCCCCCCGGCCCCATACTGCCCTCTGTGACAGGCAGACACTAAATCAGCCAGCTCAAGGTTCAAGCTCATGCACTACAGCAGTCTATTATTCTCCAGACAGTGACTGAAACACAATAATAGAGAGGAATCCAGATCATAATAGCGCTCGGCTATTGACTATTATACTGCTATAATAGAGCCTACAGAGGCTGTGTTTTGTTCTGCCAGTCTATTCCCTCATACTGTGCTGACACCATGAAGAATGCGGTACCTCAATTTTGTAGTTTCACACTTTGCCACAAGGTGGCAGCACACCTTAAGTATCTAAGGGCCATGGTGGGGAGCATTCTGTCATAGTCTCAGACTGGTGTGGGAGGTCTCAAAATCTGGATCTACAAAGAGCCATTTCAGAGATGATGTCAATGACCTTTTGGCTGTATCTCACGAAGAGCTCTCTGAAATGGCAAGAAATCTACTGTTTCTGTCTGTTTGTGAGGATTTGGAGCTTTGTTTATTTCAGCTGAGATGTATCCACCACTTAATGTTGTGAATCCATGTTCTCTACAGCGGAGGTCTGGGGGTATAATGCCAGCGTGGCATCACTATCTGGGGTGGGGCTCTGTACATTATCTTTAATGTGGGCTGAAATATTTCTCTTCATCATACTGCAGTGATCTAGCACATGCTCAGACCATTAGTAGCTGTGAGGGAGAGCATAAGAGCATTAGCCTGATCAATATAAGCAACAGAGCCAGATCTGGCTAACAGCATCCTCACACCAGCAAATAGCCAATAGCAAACAATAGCATTGGTTCTGTATATGAAACAGAAGAACTAATGCTAACTGTGCTAACCTGAATGAAGAATACAAATCCTGATTACAAACATGACAGATCTACAGGAAAAGAGGCCCTAACGAGGAAAAAAAAACATACAATCATAAAAATATAATATGCAGACTCTAATCTTAATTATCTGATTTTTTTGTTTTTCTCTCTATCTCTCTCTCCATCTCTCTCTCTTTCTCTCTGTTGTTCATAGAGCATGGTGTGTATCTTGTTATCTTGGTGGGGGGTGCGTGGTTTGGGTTGAATGTTTTAGCCACACCCCCATAATGACCAGCAGACAGGAGCAAACACACCCCCATAATGACCAGCAGACAGGAGCAGCCACACCCCCATAATGACCAGCAGACAGGAGCCCACCCCATAATGACCAGCAGACAGGAGCAAACACACCCCCATAATGACCAGCAGAGACAAACACACCCCCATAATGGAGACAAAACACACCCCCATAATGACCAGCAGACGGAGCAAACACACCCCCATAATGACCAGCAGACAGGAGCAAACACACCCCCATAATGACCAGCAGACAGGAGCAAACACACCCCCATAATGACCAGCAGACAGGAGCAAACACACCCCCATAATGACCAGCAGACAGGAGCAAACACACCCCCATAATGACCAGCAGACAGGAGCAAACACACCCCCATAATGACCAGCAGACAGGAGCAAACACACCCCCATAATGACCAGCAGACAGGAGCAGCCACACCCCCATAATGACCAGCAGACAGGAGCAAACACACCCCCATAATGACCAGCAGACAGGAGCAAACACACCCCCATAATGACAGCAGCACCCCACACCCCCATAATGACCAGCAGACAGGAGCAAACACACCCCCATAATGACCAGCAGACAGGAGCAAACACACCCCCATAATGACCAGCAGACAGGAGCAAACACACCCCCATAATGACCAGCAGACAGGAGCAAACACACCCCCATAATGACCAGCAGACAGACAAACACACCCCCATAATGACCAGCAGACAGGAGCACACACCCCCATAATGACCAGCAGACAGGAGCAAACACACCCCCATAATGACCAGCAGACAGGAGCAAACACACCCCATAATGACCAGCAGACAGGAGCACCACACCCCCATAATGACCAGCAGACAGGAGCAAACACACCCCCATAATGACCAGCAGACAGGAGCAAACACACCCCCATAATGACCAGCAGACAGGAGCAAACACACCCCCATAATGACCAGCAGACAGGAGCAAACACACCCCCATAATGACCAGGACAGGAGCAAACACACCCCCATAATGACAGACAGGAGCAAACACACTTAGACCAGCAGACAGGAGCAATTGGAGCTCATTTCCCTGCTGTGAAATCACTGCATGAAGCAAAACACTCTGTTTGGGTTAAACTGCACCTTGAGTTTGGATCCATTCAAGCAAATTATGCCCTGTGCTGGTGTGTGTGTGTGTGTGTTTGTACATGTTTGTCTGTGCTGGTGTGTGTGTGTGTATGTGCATGTGTGTATGCATGTATGCATGTGTATGTGCATGTGTAAGCATGCATGCATGCATGTGTGTGTGTGTGTGTGTGTGTTTGTACATGTTTGTCTGTGCTGGTGTGTGTGTGTATGCACCTGCATGTGTATGTGCATGTGTAAGCATGCATGTATGCATGTGTGTGTGTGTGTGTGTGTGTTTGTACATGTTTGTCTGTGTGTGTGTGTGTGTGTGTGTGTGTGTATGCACCTGTATGTGTATATATGTGTATGTGCATGTGTAAGCATGCATGCATGTACGTGTGTGTGTGTGGTTGTATTGCTATTATCGTTTTATTATTGGGCAGTTTTGAATTTCCTGACTCACTCATTAGACTCAAACCCTACAGTGCCATGAGAAGCGGAGGCCATCTGGGGTCAAGACTGACCTTTTAGCAGCTTCTGCTGAAGTTAAGCAGAAACGTCTGACTCACTGCCGTGTCCCTTCTTCTGTGGTTTCCTGTCACTGTGCAAGTTCTGTGGCCTCTCCATCTTAGACAGTATCAGTGTTTACGCTCATGCTCATGCAGGCTTATCCAGAGTTTTGCTGCAACCAACAGCAGCACAGACTTTTAAAAAGGTGTTAATAACCTGCCAGTGCTCCTCACACCTCCAGGTGTGCAATGGAATGACCGGCCATGTTCCTTAGATTGTGTTTTTCACACACAGTTAGCAGGGTTACCAGATTTTCTATAGGCAGTCTTAGGATTCACAGTCTACCCCATTTTCAGAATACTGACCAGGATTTAGTGTGCAGAATGTCATGCATATTCCAAAACTGCCAATTAAATATGAACTAATACTCTAAACCAATATGGATTTAATGTGAAAATGATAAGAGTAAGAGTGAGGGCAGTCCTGAGCCCCAGTGCGACCCTGCTCTGTGGGGTAACAGCGTAAGGTGTGACCCTGCTCTGTGGGGTAACAGCGTAACAGCCCCAGTGTGACCCTGCTCTGTGGGGTAACAGCCCCAGTGTGACCCTGCTCTGTGGGGTAACAGCGTAAGGTGTGACCCTGCTCTGTGGGGTAACAGTGTAAGGTGTGACCCTGCTCTGTGGGGTAACAGCCCCAGTGCGACCCTGCTCTGTGGGGTAACAGCTCTGTGGGGGTAACAGCGTAAGGTGTGACCCTGCTCTCTGTGGGGTAACAGCCCCAGTGTTACCCTGCTATGTGGGGTAACAGCCCCAGTGTGACCCCCTGCTCTGTGGGGTAACAGCATAAGGTGTGACCCTGCTCTGTGGGGTAACAGCCCCAGTGTGACCCTGCTGCTCTGTGGGGTAACAGCCCCAGTGTGACCCTGCTCTGTGGGGTAACAGCCCCAGTGTTACCCTGCTATGTGGGGTAACAGCCCCAGTGTGACCCTGCTCTGTGGGGTAACAGCCCCAGTGTGACCCTGCTCTGTGGTGGGGTAACAGCCCCAGTGTGACCCTGCTCTGTGGGGTAACAGCGTAAGGTGTGACCCTGCTCTGTGGGGTAACAGCCCCAGTGTGACCCTGCTCTGTGGGGTAACAGCCCCAGTGTGACCCTGCTCTGTGGGGTAACAGCGTAAGGTGTGACCCTGCTCTGTGGGGTAACAGCGTAAGGTGTGACCCTGCTCTGTGGGGTAACAGTGTAAGGTGTGACCCTGCTCTGTGGGGTAACAGCCCCAGTGTGACCCTGCTCTGTGGGGTAACAGCCCCAGTGTGACCCTGCTCTGTGGGGTAACAGCGTAAGGTGTGACCCTGCTCTGTGGGGTAACACACATATTTTGGGAGGAGGGGGGTTTGTTTTGAAGTTGGCTGTATCAGAGGCATACATTGTTTGGGGGTGGGGGGTTAGTTTTGGAGCTGACTGTGTTAGGGGTTCACATCCTTGGAGGGTTCAAGTCCCGATTTGACGCTCGAGCCCAGTGGTCTTTAGTTCTGGTCCTAGGGGACCACAGTGTGCTCCATTTCTGTTGTTGCTCAGCAGCTAACCCACCTCAGCTGGTTTCTCTGGTCTGAAATGCTTTTGCAGTCGCAGGTGAAAACAAAAACCAGAATGCACTGTGGCCGACAGGGACGGGAGGTGACAGACGACAATAATCACTCATACCGTTGCCCAGGTGTCTGGTTTCTGCAAAGCAAAGCTGAGGTTGATTGAGTCGTTCTGTCTGATGCTACAAAATCAGTCCTGTGACAAGAGCACAGAGCACCTCTGGATTATTCTGATGCATGGATTATTCCTCAAAAGCAGTCCTGTGACAAGAGCACAGAGCACCTCATTATTCCTCACTGGAGCACCTCATGGATTATTCCTCACTGTGCCTCACACAGAGCACCTCATGGATTATTCCTCACTGTGCCTCACACAGAGCACCTCATGGATTATTCCTCACTGTTATTCCTCACTGCCTCACAGAGCACCTCATGGATTATTCCTCACTGCACCTCATGGATTATTCCTCACTGTGCCTCATGGATTATTCACTGTGAGCACCTCATGGATTATTTATTCCTCACTGTGAGCCTCATGGATTATTCCTCACAGAGAGCACCTCATGGATTATTCCTCACTGTGCCTCACACAGAGCACCTCATGGATTATTCCTCACTGTGCCTCACACAGAGCACCTCATGGATTATTCCTCACTGTGCCTCACACAGAGCACCTCATGGATTATTCCTCACTGTGCCTCACACAGAGCACCTCATGGATTATTCCTCTGCACTGTGCCTGTCATGGATTATTCCTCACACAGAGCACTTCCTCACTGGATTTATTCCTCACTGTGCCTCACACAGAACACCTCATGGATTATTCCTCACTTAAAACGGGTCCTTTTATTCAATGACAAGAGAAGTTCCTCAAGCGTTCTCCACTTCATGGACTGTAAAAGATCAGTGGTCAACTCTGCAGCATAAATAGAGCTCCATCCTCCATCTTGACCTTTAAAAAGCAGAACAGAGCAGAAGAAACTAACAAAAGTCAGTCCCATAATGAAAGGAAACTCCACATTTCAACATTTTGTTCAGCAGGAACAGTCTTAAACTATGGGATGTCAGCTACATAACATTAAACTTCACTCACTATTTTTCCACGATTGTGTTTATACAGAAAAAAGCAGAAGTGTGGAGAAAGAAAGACTGAACTTCTGAAAAAGAGCCACTTGAAAGAAGAGAAAGAGGAAGTGGGTCTGTGCTGTCAGCCTCAGTCAGTTAGCTGTTCGTCCTGCAGCTTGTTTCCATCAGAGGGGTGAATGAAGTGGTCACATATGTAAGACTTCAATCTCTGCAATTCCTTCTCTCACAACCACTGAGATGCTGCAATTTGCAGTTACTATGGCAACTATTATATGTACTGTACATTATGGATATTCTTTCCAAAAGTGAAATGACACCATAACCAAAAAAGGTAAGTTAGCATCAGATGTTATTTGTATTTTGCTGAAAAGAAAGGGGAGCACACAGACTCAGACTGGAACACAGAGTGAAGGCGCAAATGTTTCATGTTCACAGTGCAGCCCTGACCCATCACCCCCTCACATATCACCCTGACCCATCACCCCCCTGACCCATCATATCACCCTGACCCATCACCCCCTCACATATCACCCCTGACCCATCACCCCTCACATATCACCCTGACCCATCACCCCCACCCCTCACATATCACCCCCCTTATCACCCCTGACCCATCACCCATATCACACCCATCACCCCCACATCACCCTACATATCACACCCATCACCCCACATATCACCCCCTGACCCATCACCCTATCACCCTGACCCATCACCCCCTGACCCCATCACCCCTCACATATCACCCCTGACCCATCACCCCCTCACATATCACCCCTGACCCATCACCCCTGACCCATCACCCCTCACATATCACCCTTGACCCATCACCCCCTCACATATCACCCCTGACCTATCACCGCTGACCCATCACCCCTCACATATCACCCCTGACCCATCACCCCTCACACATATCACCCTATCACCCCCTGACCCATCACCCTCACCCCTGACCCATCACCCCCTCACATATCACCCCCCCTGACCCATCACCCCTGACCCATCACCCCCTCACATATCACCCCTGACCCATCACCCCCTCACATATCACCCCTGACCCAATCACCCCTGACCCATCACCCCCTCACATATCACCCTGACCCATCACCCCTGACCCATCACCCCCTCACATATCACCCCTGACCCATCACCCCTCACATATCACCCCTGACCCATCACCCCCTCACATATCACCCCTGACCCATCACCCCCTCACATATCACCCCTGACCCATCACCCCCTCACATATCACCCCTGACCCATCACCGCTGACCCATCACCCATCGCAAACAGTCCATAGTACAGAGGCTGGCTTTTACAAGCATAACGTTTGTGTGTGTGTGTGTGTATGAGTTTGTGTTGGTGTGTGCATGTATGTGTGAGTGTGTGTGAGTGTATGAGTTTGTGCGGCATGTGTGTGTATGTGTGAGATTGCATTGGTGTGTGGGTTTGTATGTTTGTGAGTATGTGTTGGCGTGTTTGTGTGTGTGTGAGAGTTTGTGGTGAGGTGGGGTGGAGACAGACACAGCAGAGCTTAGATTCAGGAAGTCCAGGCTACAGACAGTTTCGGACAGCGAAGCGCTTATATCTCAGCAACATGAGAACGGCTGTTATACTGGTATATACATGCTGGATGGCAGGTAAGCCTCTGTTATACTGATATATGCCTGCTCCAGTGCAGATAGGACTCTGTTATACTGATATATACCTGCTCCAGTACAGGTAGGACTCTGTTATACTGATATATACCTGCTCCAGTGCAGGTAGGACTCTGTTATACTGATATAAACCTGTTTCAGTGCAGATAGGACTCTGTTATACTGATATATACCTGCTCCAGTACAGGTAGGACTCTGTTATACTGATATATACCTGCTCCAGTACAGGTAGGACTCTGTTATACTGATATATACCTGCTCCAGTGCAGGTAGGACTCTGTTATACTGATATATACCTGCTCCAGTGCAGGTAGGACTCTGTTATACTGATATATACCTGCTCCAGTACAGGTAGGACTGTGTTAAACTGATATATACCTGCTCCAGTGCAGATAGGACTCTGTTATACTGACATATACCTGCTCCAGTGCATAATTAGTCTAGTGGATTACTTATACTTCATCCAGGTCATTGCACTGCATTGTGAAGTGTGCATACATTGAGGTGGAGTGAGAAAGTGAAGATTCTCTACACACTTAGTACTGGGACAAAGGGATGCTTACATCAGAGTGATGGATACATGAATCAACAATGACTGGTGCTCTGTTACCCATATAGGATGAATACACTTATGGCCAAGCTACAATTGAGATGACTTCCATCACAGGGAGCTTACAATAAAGCGATTACATATATGCATTTATTACAGTAAAGCGATTACATAAATGCATTTATTACAGTAAAGCGATTACATAAATGCATTTATTGGCATATTCTATACAGATAGGCACCAGAGTTTCAACACCAGACAGAGCAAAACAAAAGTGAAAAAACAGCCCATTCTTAGAAGGACACAGAATCTTCTTGAAAAAGCCACAAATCCCGGGGCACCTGCTCAAACCACATGGCATGGGCGTAAATCAGGCGTGCTTCAGCACGCTGCTGCAGAGGGAAGTGAGACTGATTTATTCTCTGTGTATTGAGAGCCGCAGTGAAGGAATAAGGCCAGACGTCATGAGCAGACGCAGTGAAGGAGCTAAGGCCAGACGTCATGAGCAGACGCAGTGAAGGAGATAAGGCCAGACGTCATGAGCAGACGCAGTGAGGAAGCTTAAGGCCAGACGTCATGAGCAGATGCATTGAAGGAGCTAAGGCCAGACGTCATGAGCAGACGCAGTGAAGGAGCTAAGGCCAGACGTCATGAGCAGACGCAGTGAAGGGAGTTAAGGCCAGACGTCAGAGCAGACGCCAGGTGAGGGACGCAGTTAAGGCCAGACGTCATGAGCAGACGCAGTGAAGGAGCTAAGGCCAGACGTCATGAGCAGACGCAGTGAGGAAGCTAAGGCCAGACGTCATGAGCAGACGCAGTGAAGGAGCTAAGGCCAGACGTCATGAGCAGATGCAGTGAAGGAGCTAAGGCCAGACGCAGTCATGAGCAGACGCAGTGAGGAGTTAAGGCCAGACGTCATGAGCAGACGCAGTGAAGGAGCTAAGGCCAGACGTCATGAGCAGACGCAGTGAAGGAGCTAAGGCCAGACGTCGCGAGCAGACGCAGTGAGGAGCTAAGGCCAGACGTCATGAGCAGACGCAGTGAAGGAGCTAAGGCCAGACGTCATGAGCAGACGCAGTGAGGGAGCTAAGGCCAGACGTCATGAGCAGACGCAGTGAAGGAGCTAAGGCAAGACGTCATGAGCAGATGCAGTGAAGGAGATAAGGCAAGACGTCATGAGCAGACGCAGTGAAGGAGATAAGGCCAGACGTCATGAGCAGACGCAGTGAGGAGCTAAGGCCAGACGTCATGAGCAGACGCAGTGAAGGAGCTAAGGCCAGACGTCATGAGCAGACGCAGTGAAGGAGCTAAGGCCAGACGTCATGAGCAGACGCAGTGAGGGAGCTAAGGCCAGACGTCATGAGCAGACGCAGTGAAGGAGCTAAGGCCAGACGTCATGAGCAGACGCAGTGAAGGAGCTAAGGCCAGACGTCATGAGCAGACGCAGTGAAGGAGCTAAGGCCAGACGTCATGAGCAGACGCAGTGAGGGAGCTAAGGCCAGACATCATGAGCAGACGAGTGAAGGAGCTAAGGCCAGACGTCATGAGCAGACGCAGTGAAGGAGCTAAGGCCAGACGTCATGAGCAGACGCAGTGAGGGAGCTAAGGCCAGACGTCATGAGCAGACGCAGTGAAGGAGCTAAGGCCAGACGTCATGAGCAGACGCAGTGAGGAAGCTAAGGCCAGACGTCATGAGCAGACGCAGTGAAGGAGCTAAGGCCAGACGTCGCGAGCAGACGCAGTGAGGAGCTAAGGCCAGACGTCATGAGCAGACGTCAGTGAGGAATTAAGGCCAGACGTCATGAGCAGACGCAGTGAGGGAGTTAAGGCCAGACGTCATGAGCAGACGCAGTGAGGGAGTTAAGGCCAGACGTCATGAGCAGACGCAGTGAGGGAGCTAAGGCCAGACGTCATGAGCAGACGCAGTGAGGAGCTAAGGCCAGACGTCATGAGCAGACGCAGTGAGGGAGCTAAGGCCAGACGTCATGAGCAGACGCCAGTGAAGGAGCTAAGGAGGCCAGAGGCGTCATGAGCAGACGCGGTGAGGAGTTAAGGCCAGACGTCAGAGCAGATGCAGTGAAGGAGCTAAGGCCAGACGTCATGAGCAGACGCAGTGAAGGAGCTAAGGCCAGACGTCATGAGCAGACGCAGTGAGTGAGCTAAGGCCAGACGTCCATGAGCAGATGCAGTGAAGGAGCTAAGGCCAGATGTCATGAGCAGACGCAGTGAGGGAGTTAAGGCCAGACGTCATGAGAAGACGCAGTGAGGGAGCTAAGGCCAGACGTCATGAGCAGACGCAGTGAGGGAGCTAAGGCCAGACGTCATGAGCAGACGCAGTGAGGGAGTTAAGGCCAGACGTCATGAGCAGACGCAGTGAGGAAGCTAAGGCCAGAGGGAGCTAAGGCCAGCGTCATGAGCAGACGCAGTGAAGGAGCTAAGGCCAGACGTCATGAGCAGACGCAGTGAGGAAGCTAAGGCCAGACGTCATGAGCAGACGCAGTGTAAATACATCCATACATATACAACTGTTTGACATTTACAAACTGTGCAAGTCCCCATTTCAAATCTACATCAAATCTATACTTTAAACAAAATACTCAGGCATAATACTCAGCTGTAATGCGATAATTTACTTCATTTATTTATAATGTATGTTTGATATACTTTCCCAAAAAGATGCATGGGTTAGGGATAGGGTTGGGTAAGGTTGGGTTAGGGGCAGGGCTGAGTAAGGGCAGCAGGTGACTGGATTGGTTGGGTATGGTCGGGTTGGGGTGGGGCTGGGTAAGGTCAGGCGATTGGTTTGGTTGGGTAAGGTCGGGTTAGGGACGGGGCTGAGTAAGGGCAGCAGGTGACTGGATTGGTTGGGTAAGGTCGGGTGAGTGGCCCGGGCTGGCTAAAATCAGGTGACTGGATTAGTTGGGTAGGATTGGATTACGGGCATGGTTGGGTAAGGTCAGGTTACTGGATTGGTTGGGTACAGTCGGGTTTTGGCTGGGTAAGGTCAGGTGACTGGATTGATTGGGTAATGTCGGGTTAGGAGCAGGGCTGAGTCAGGGCAGCAGGTGATTGGACTGTCTGGGTAAAGTCAGGTGATTGGCTGCAAAACTGGACATGATAACCAAACCCCCCCAGCCCCTCGCATGTGTGGATTGCTTTCACACTGCCAATTCCCTCCCCAGGTGTACATGTGCCCCCCACCCTCGCAGACTCAAACATGCTGAACAGCATCGTGGGAGAGGAGGTTATATTCCGCGTCCCAGTGAAAGAGACCGGATTCATTTTCAAAGATGATAACAGCATCGCTAAGGTGGTCGACCACCACAGCTACATCACCAACATCAACTACAGTGGCCGACTGCACTGGAGCGATATCACGGGCTTCTTCGCCATCCCCAGCCTGTGGAGAAACGACTCTGGAAAATACAGAGTGCAGAACAACGACGGCACTAACATTTACCAACTGACCGTGTGGGGTGAGGATGACTGTGTGACACTTCAACTTCCACTCCTACAAATGGAAGTTAAACATCTAAGAACAATGCTAAACACAATATCTAAACACTGAACTTAGCTAAACACCATCATTAAGGATAACAATTCACAAATTTAAAGAGATAGAATATGAAATGTTAACGGAAAACAGGATGACCAATTGTACTTAATAACTGGCATGAACGCACACGGGAAAACACAACAATTCTACATGGAACACTCAGACTTAACAGTCCTTCTCCATCTCTTGTCATCTAACTCTGATTTATTTTCCCCCGATGTGTCTGGCTATAGTTCCCTGTGCTGTGATTGGCTGAGAGCCTGCATGCCTCTCACATGCACAAGGAATGCAAACTCAGAACCGCACGCAGCCATTCTCTCTTCTACAATACTCAGAACGCGCACAGCCATTCTCTCTTCTACAATAACCAGAACCGCACGCAGCCATTCTCTCTTTTACAATAACCATGGCTGAGTTTCTTAAAATATTCATTTGGGACACACACTGAGCCTGTATTGCACATCATACTGTATCGTACCATTTTACTGAGTGATCTTTGCCTGGATATTAAGAGTATGAATGACATGTTAAAGTGTGTGAAGTTGTAATCTGCTCTGTCACACACAGGGTGGAGTCAGGGCTCAGTGTGTACTGACCAGTGCTGAAGGCTCTCCTTGCTTTTGTGTCTCTGCACAGATCCAGTTCCGATACCTCGAGTGTCCAGCAGGAACAAGAAGAAACCCACCTGCAGTGTGCTGTGCTCTGTGGAGAACGGGAGAGAGGTCACCCTGTTTTGGCAGAGAGAGGGGAAGACACTAGCCTACAGCAACAGCAGCAGCACAAGCCTGTCCCTCCAACTACAGATCGAGTACAACAGCGCCCCCTACAGCTGTGTCGCAAAAAACCCAGCAAGAACGGAAAAGGTCACCATCAAACCTGAAGAGTTCTGCTTTGGTGAGACACGATGAGGGTTCTGTATTTAAGATGATTAGTGGCAACTGGGTGGCTCATCCTGTTAAGGCACTGTTCCAGTGTGTGGATGGGCCCCACGGTCTGCATCCTGTTAAGACACTGTTCCAGTGTGTGGATGGGCCCCACGGTCTGCATCCTGTTAAGGCACTGTTCCAGTGTGTGGATGGGCCCCACAGTCTGCATCCTGTTAAGGCACTGTTCCAGTGTGTGGATGGGCCCCACGGTCTGCATCCTGTTAAGGCACTGTTCCAGTGTGTGGATGGGCCCCACAGTCTGCATCCTGTTAAGGCACTGTAACAGTGTGTGGATGGGCCCCACGGTCTGCATCCTGTTAAGGCACTGTTCCAGTGTGAGGATGGGCCCCACGGTCTGCAGATGTATGTGTGTGTTGTGTGTGTGTGTATCAGTGTTGCTGTGCTGATCAGTGTGTCTCTTACAGACTCAGTCTCAAAGCCCCGTATCACAAGCACAGCAGCTGAGGGGTACCAGGGCAGATACTGTTCACTCCTCTGCTCTGTGGAGAACGGGAGAGAGGTCACCCTGTCCTGGCAGAGAGAGGGGGAGACACTGTCCCACACCAGCAGCCCTGATCTCAGTTCCCTGACTCTGCTTCTGGAGATAAAAGAGTCCAACATCACCTACAGCTGTGTGGCCAAGAACCCCATCAGTGAAGAGAGAACTGTTTTCTACCCCTCACAGCATTGTAGGGAGAAAGGTAAGGAGCAGCTTTCTGTAGGGAGGAGGGTAAGGAGCAGCTCTCTGTATGGAGGAGGGTAAGGAGCAGCTCTCTGTAGGGGGTAAGGAGCAGCTCTCTGTAGGGAGGAGGGTAAGGAGCAGCTCTCTGTAGGGGGTAAGGAGCAGCTCTCTGTAGGGAGAAAAGTGAGGAGTAGCTCTCTGTAGGGAGGAGAGTAAGGAGCAGCTCACTGTATGGAGGAGGGCAAGGAGCAGCTCTCTGTAGGGAGGAGGGTAAGGAGCAGCTCTCTGTAGGGAAGAGGGTAAGGAGCAGCTCACTGTAGGGAGGAGGGTAAGGAGCAGCTCTCTGTAGGGGGGAGGGTAAGGAGCAGTTCTCTGTAGGGGGGAAGGTAAGGAGCAGCTCACTGTAGAGAGGAGGGTAAGGAGCAGCTCACTGTAGAGAGGAGGGCAAGGAGCAGCTCTCTGTATGGAGGAGGGTAAGGAGCAGCTCTCTGTAGGGGGGAGGGTAAGGAGCAGTTCTCTGTAGGGGGGAAGGTGAGGAGCAGCACACTGTAGAGAGGAGGGCAAGGAGCAGCTCTCTGTATGGAGGAGGGAAGGAGCAGCTTTCTGTAGAGAGGAGGGTAAGGAGACAACAGTAAGGAGCAGCTTTTGGTGGGGAAGAGAGTAAGGAGCAGCTCTCTGAAGGGATAAGAGTAAGGAGTACCCCTCTTATAACAGTATATCACATTGAGCAGACACCCTTATCCAGAGCAGCTAATAAAATGCATCCATGTTTACATTATCATTATTTAGCTGACGCGTTTATCCAAAGCGACTTACAGCTGATTAGGCTAACCAAGGGCCAATTCCTCCTGGGAGCAATGTGGGGTTGAGGGCCTTGCTCAAGGGCCCAACAGCAATGGTGTCCCAGTCATTTACCTTAGCCACTAGGCTACAGGCCTACAGGCCATTTACATCAGCTCTGTTCAGAGAGAGTGTTGAAGGTACTGGGTTATAAGCATCAAAACGAATCCTTGCAGTCAGTCCATCAACCTTCAGCAAATCGCTGGGTGCCATAGAAAGAGCAAAAAAGGTTGAGGAGAAGAGGGTTTGAGGAAATTATGCTAAGTAGTGATAAATATACACAAATATTGTCAAACCAGAAGAGATGCATGGAGATCAGGATTATTTACACATTTATAAGAATGTATTTTATGCATATGTTATAAACTGACTGCATGTTCCCTGATTAAGACACATAAAGAAGAAAAGGAGCAGGGTCAGTAGTTTGTGTAGTTGTGGAGTGCAGGTGGGTCAGTAGTTTGTGTAGTTGTGGAGTGCAGGTGGGTCAGTAGTTTGTGTAGTTGTGGAGTGCAGGTTGGTCAGTAGTTTGTGTAGTTGTGGAGTGCAGGTGGGTCAGTAGTTTGTGTAGTTCTGGAGTGCAGGTGGGTCAGTAGTTTGTGTAGTTCTGGAGTGCAGGTTGGTCAGTAGTTTGTGTAGTTCTGGAGTGCAGGTTGGTCAGTAGTTTGTGTAGTTGTGGAGTGCAGGTGGGTCAGTAGTTTGTGTAGTTCTGGAGTGCAGGTGGGTCAGTAGTTTGTGTAGTTCTGGAGTGCAGGTGGGTCAGTAGTTTGTGTAGTTCTGGAGTGCAGGTTGGTCAGTAGTTTGTGTAGTTGTGGAGTGTAGGTGGGTCCAGAGGTGATTTTCTGTACCTGGCTGAGCTAACCAGGGAGAAGAAGAATAGCAGAAGCATTGCAGAGGAGAGATGGGTCCTGTGCACTAGCAGTTAGATGTTTAGTATGTTAAGGACTGTAGACATAAGAAATTATATTTTCTTTCTGCCTCTGGTTTGTGACTGAACCTGCTTTCAGTTACCTGTAACCATCTTTCTCTCTTTCTCTCTCTCTCTCTCCAGGTGGTCATTCCCATGATGCAGTGGTGTACATAGTGTTGGTGTTGAGGCTGGTGGAGTTTGTGTTGGTGACTCTGGCAGTTCTGCTGTTAATCCGCCTGTACAGAGAGGGAAGAGTTCTTACTCAACATCAACACAGGTAACTGCAAATATCAAACTACACACGACTACACAAATCTTCTACTACAGCACTATTAATGTTTAAACACCAGCAGCTTTAATGTTCTAATACAGTAACTTTAATATACTAATACAGCAGAATGTATGCTGTAATTCAGCAACATTGAAGTTTTTATTACTGATCTAGTTTTATTTTTGTTTGCAGCACTGGGAGGAGGAGATGCACATATGAGGAAGTAGATACAGAACTGTAGACATAAACACACACATACACAAACACACGCACGCACACACATGCACGCACACACGCACGCGCATACACACAGACACACACCAGGCGCACAAACACACACAAAACATGCGTGCACACGCACACGCACGCACACACACACCAGACGCATAAAGACACACACACACACCAGATGCACAAACACACACACACACACACATGCACACGCACACACACACACCAGACACATAAACACACAAACGCACCAGATGCACAAACAAATACGCACACACACACGCACACACGCACGCACGCACACACACACACACACACACACAGATGAATAGGTAAACAGACGTACACAAATATAGCAGGAATGTCCCAAATGCACAAAGATTACAGCAGTGTCAAACAGGATGTGAAGAATAACGGTGCATCATGACCTGTTAAACTCCATGTGAATGACAGCACTTGTGTTTTACTCAATATGGCAGCTAACTGTATAATGTCCTACCAGCTGCAGTTACATTCACCCACAGCAAGAAATTATGCAGCCCAAAACTTTGTATTATAGTGAAAGCGATTTCTGGTACGATATGCAAGTAACTCAAAATCTGGGAATGTGTAGTACTTCTGAATGTTTTTTTTAAAACGAAAACACATTTTTCTAAGATAAATGACTAATGTCCTTTGTTCAGCACCTGTTGCTTTTGCTTCTGTTTTATTGCTTCTGTTTTATTCGCTATACCAAAGCTCAGCAGCTTCTGATGGAGTCTACAGGAAGCAGGCAGCCAACAGAAAGCAGCTGTTTTCTGTGGGCCTATTTAGGGCTGTCACGAGGCTTACGTTTGGGTTAATTGCAAACTGTGAGCCAAATTACTGTGGGGGCATTATAATGGGGGGCACAGCCTGAGCCGGATGGCAGTACAGTCCTTCCTCATTCTGTAACTGGAAACACACACCCCACCGCTTAATAGGAAATATTTACTTAAACCGCCAAAAGTGAAAGACAGAAAGGCTTACAAAACATATTGCGCAACACGGATATTGTACATTTTATCACATGGATTCCCTTCACGGCCAGTGTTACGATTATTAGATGACTCTGACAGCCACAGGCAAACTCTACCCCAGTTCAGCTCCTTTCCCAGCACTGTTCCTGGCTAACTTAGAGCGCCCAGGTTCACTGCATCACTGCTTCAGCATCTTTAGGTCAGTCACTCTGCAGTCCCCCAGTCTGAGCTGCGCAGACACTCTGCAGTCCCCCAGTCTGAGTTGTGCAGACACTCTGCAGTCCCCCAGTCTGAGCTGCGCAGTCACTCTGCAGTCCCCCAGTCTGAGCTGCGCAGACACTCTGCAGTCCCCAGTCTGAACTGCGCAGTCACTCTGCAGTCCCCCAGTCTGAGACACTCTGCAGTCCCCAGTCTGAGCTGTGCAGACACTCTGCAGTCCCCCAGTCTGAGACACTCTGCAGTCCCCAGTCTGAGCTGCGCAGTCACTCTGCAGTCCCCCAGTCTGAGCTGCGCAGACACTCTGCAGTCCCCCAGTCTGAGTTGTGCAGACACTCTGCAGTCCCCCAGTCTGAGCTGTGCAGACACTCTGCAGTCCCCCAGTCTGAGACACTCTGCAGTCCCCAAAATGGACACCATTTTCAGACATGTTCAAAACCACACACAAGACATGAAAAATAAACATATGCATATATTAATATTCTTGAAACTTTTTAGACATAATTGTACGAACACAAATATTTAATCTACTTTTTAAATCTCATGCTGGACATGAAGGGTCCTGTCCTGTCATTTTTTTAATCCATAAAACGCCTCTAACTCTATCTGCTGCTTTCTACCAATGGAAATAATACAATAATATAAAACCGTCACTGACAGGATGATGGTCATACATTCAATAATAGCCGCAAGTGAGTAACTGCAGTCAAATTCTGTATGTGCCCTGTGCAAAGTTAGTACATGGGCTACAGTTTCCATCAGATTGGAAAAAAGAGCAAGGCATGCAGAACACACATCCACAAAAAACTCATGGCTCATACATTAATCGGCAAAAACACAACATGTAAGCAGATACTGAACCATGTAACTATTTACAGTTGCCCTAGTGCATTATGCGGCTAGCATGAAATGAAGTTAGCAAGTTTGGCAGTGTAACATTTAGCTAGCTAGCTAGTTAACGTCAGCCAGAAAATAGTTCGCTAGTTGTGCCCAAAATGCGTGAAATAGAGCTGGAAAAGGCTGTGTTGTGTCAGTGTTTGTGGCTAGCTGGCAAGCACTGACGGACAGTGTAATTGGTGCAGCCAATACTAAACTGACAAACGAGCTGAAGCTGGTCTGCCGTTGTAACTAAGGATAGGAGACCTTGCTGGCTAACGTTAGCTAGCTAACATTAACATAGCTAAGTTGGTAACGCAGCTTCACAGGATGTCTGTATATTGCATATTGATTAAGTGGCAGGCCAAGTAGATATGTGCGTCATACTTTTTGACAGTTTTAGGCTACCGCAGCATATGTCTGTGGGACAACACAGAAACAATTCAGTTGCCTTCTTATTCTTGAAGTATCACATTTGCTTGGCTAGCAGTTGTAAGCAGTTAAACAGAGCCAACCTTGCTTTTACTGCCGCTGAGATGTGAGAGGAACTCGTGGATGACGGGCAGTTATCGGTGGAAGACCGGAAGGATGAGGGGTGGGAGATGGGGGAGGGGATTTAGAGGTGCGATCTGACGGAGGAAGTTCGCTCATTTCAGCTAAACCTAGGCCTGGTTACCCCGACTCCAGGCTTAATGATGTAGGCAGGTTATTGATTGATTGATTGATTGATTGAATAATTAATTTACACATTTTTACAAAATATTGTGTGGGCACGTGCCCACCTAAATTGACTGGTATGACGCCGCTGCTCTGCAGTCCCCAGTCTGAGCTGCGCAGTCACTCTGCAGTCCCCAGTCTGAGCTGCTCAGTCACTCTGCAGTCCCCAACCTGAGCTGTCAGTGCCATGAAGATAGGCTCACTCTGCAAACGGAACCTCTTGGTGAGGCTCCAGCCAATCACACGCCCCTCTCTGTCTGGGTGAGGCTCCAGCCAATCACATGCTGCCCTGTGACACTCCCAGCTCAGGTAGGACTAATAAAAAGGTTTTGTCAGAGAAAGAATCACAATGTGTAATCTGACAAATAAACGTATAACTCAGATACGCATACAGAGTTTACCATGTTTTATTAGAACAGCAGTGTGTTAATATGAGAACAGAACATGACTGGAACGTTTAAACAGCAGAGTACACAGGTAATGAAACCTTCATGGTTGTTGTTTGGCAGTCTTTGGCTTTATTGTTTTGAACATGAGTAACGGAAAACCTTTTACTACTGAAAAGAAAATAAACATGATGCAAAGTAAGGCACTTTGGTTTTTTTATACTACAGTGTAGAAGAGAAAGGTCTTACATCTCTGCAAAACACACGCACACACACACACACACACACCACACATGTACACAAGACAGTATGAATATTGGGTTACAAGAGGGAAGGTTCACATTTGAAGGTCTTCCTGTTGGGTTACAGGAGGGTCACATTTGGAGGTCTTCCTGTTGGGTTACAGGAGGGACGGGTCACATTTGGAGGTCTTCCTGTTGGGCTACAGGAGGGACGGGTCACATTTGGAGGTCTTCCTGTTGGGTTACAGGTTTGGACGGGTCACATTTGGAGGTCTTCCTGTTGGGTTACAGGAGGGTCACATTTGGAGGTCTTCCTGTTGGGTTACAGGTTTGGACGGGTCACATTTGGAGGTCTTCCTGTTGGGTTACAGGAGGGACGGGTCACATTTGGAGGTCTTCCTGTTGGGTTACAGGAGGGACGGGTCGCATTTGGAGGTCTTCCTGTTGGGTTACAGGAGGGACGGGTCACATTTGGAGGTCTTCCTGTTGGGTTACAGGAGGGACGGGTCACATTTGGAGGTCTTCCTGTTGGGTTACAGGTTGGGACGGTCCTACGCCTGTAAACAGCTACATACAGCTTGCACATGCTGCTTACCGCATTATTTCACAGCTGTATTCTGAACTTCAAAGAAACAAACATGTAAAATGTGGACATCTTTTTACAATGTACAGAGAAGCAAACCCGACTTACAGCATGACCTCTGACCTCCTTTAGTGGCAGTTTGTTGTCCTCCCCTACAATCAGAAACACAGCAGAGTTTATTACTTTTCAACTTTTTCATTGGTTTCACTGTACATTTTTAATAACTATACGGTTTAGTGTGCTATTACGGTTCTTTTCTTTCTGCTTGGCAGTGAGCAGTAATGAACTGTAGGTGAACTTCGACACCAAGCTGTTTGATGGAAATGAGGATAAACTCTGAGCCCCGGGGAAACTCGGGCTGCTTTCTGTAACTGACAGACAGGGACTCTGTGATTAAAGAGAAGACCAAGTCATACTTACGGATATAATAAATGATGAAGCCTAAAATAACAGTGACAGCAACCGCAGTTATCAGAAGGATAATAAGGCTGACGTTTGGTTGTGTACTGCCACCTGAGGGGGAGAAACGGAGACATTCAACACACTGATCAAGGACTGTGTGTCATACAGCTTCTCTCACTCACAGAGTTAAGACTGAAATCACTGGGAAGATCAACGCAAAGCTGAAAAACTGAGTAAATTTTCCTACTAATCATGATGGAGGGTATTTTGTTTCTTATATACATGTTCATATTTCATACCGTCTGGTCTTAAAGGTTTAATGTATATGATACATTTTTTCCAATTTTCAACAAATCAGTCTTTCTGAGTTCTTAAATTGTAGGTCACCCTCTCCATTACAAATATCCAGCTCACCAAGTAAATCCACTCCTTTACAGCAGGTATTTCTGTATTCTGGGATCTCTTTGAAAAGATGTCTTACATGTCACCATCAATATTCTTACGAGCTGTTTATTTAGTTTCCAGGATAGGAAGAACTTTTTTTCTGATTAATACATCTTTGAACTTACCATTCCCCTCTAGACAAAGCAAAGTATTTCCAGGAGTAAATGAAAAGAGGAAAGATGATATGTCAGAAAGAGAGCAGTTATGATAACATGAATATGTTATGATAGTTTATAGAGAGACAGCAGGTATGATAGTTTTTAATCACATTGCACTACAATCTCATGAGCGTTTTTCTTTTACAAAGGGAAGGCAGAGGCAGTACAAAAACATATTAAAAAATAATAATACAACAAAAATAATACTGCTGCATAGAGCATTGTACTGTAAACGCACACACACACACACACACACACACACACACACACACACACACACACACACACACACACACACACACACACTGATACTTACTGTACACAGTCAGATTGTAGAGTTTTTCCTGATTAGTATTATTCTGTACTACATACTGCCCAGAATCTCTCTGCTGCAGCCCAGTGATGGAGAAGAGTCCAGTGCTGCTGTCCCACTGCAGTCTGCCTGTGAACTGCTCAGCCAGGTGCTTCATCTGCCTGTTGGTAACAGTTCCAATGGATCTACCAGCATGCATCAAACTCCCTTCATTATGCACTGCAGTGTGGAAGGTGACAGTGTCTCCCACTCTGAGATTCAGCTCCTTAGGCTGGGCAGAGGACACACTCACTGCAGGAGACACAGACAGGCTGTTATCAGGGAGAACCTCCTCCATACTGTACACTGGTGTCTCATCATGATTACGCTGGGGCTTGAACCACCCACCTCCTGGGTCCCAGGTCCCCCTGGGTCTCCACTAGGCCATAGGCTCCTACCCACAATGCACTAGGTATGGATATTGAGGGTTCAGCATGGTGATATCCATGATCTCATCATGTAACAGTGTACCTGCTGCATTCAGTGTAATCATCAGCTTTCCTGTGACTGTGGTGCTGCAGGAGCACAGGCTCGCTGTCCACTCCCTCCTGCTTTCCTACAGCAGCCCCGTCTGACACACTTTACTACAGCAGCCCCGTCTGACACACTTTACTACAGCAGCCCCGTCTGACACAC
This sequence comes from Albula goreensis, assembly GCA_022829145.1. Classification (NCBI taxonomy): domain Eukaryota; kingdom Metazoa; phylum Chordata; class Actinopteri; order Albuliformes; family Albulidae; genus Albula; species Albula goreensis. Next base: position 27,354,926 of record CM040758.1, on the reverse strand, counting down.
TTTACTACAGCAGCCCTGTCTGACACACTTTACTACAGCAGCCCCGTCTGACACACTTTCCTACACTAGCCCTGTCTGACACACTTTACCACAGCAGCCCCGTCTGACACACTTTACTACAGCAGCCCTGTCTGACACACTTTCCTACGGCAGCCCTGTCTGACACACTTTCCTACGGCAGCCCTTTCTGACACACTTTCCTACGGCAGCCCTTTCTGACACACTTTCCTACAGCAGCCCCTGACACACTTTACTGAGCCCTGTCTGACACTTTACTACGGCAGCCCTGTCTGACACTTTCCTACGGCAGCCCTTTCTGACACTTTCCTACGGCAGCCCTTTCTGACACTTTCCTACGGCAGCCCTTTCTGACACTTTCCTACGGCAGCCCTGCTCGTGTCTTCTCTCAGATGCTCATGTCACCCCCCCCATCCATGTTTATTGGGTGTTATAGCTCTCATCACTTGCTGCTCGACTACAGAGCACTGCAGCGGCATACCTCAGTCAACCATCAAACCATACACCCTGGCCAGCTCTTAGTCACGCCTCCAGGTTATAACAGTTTTATGGTTTTGATTATGATGTTTTTTTATGGTTTTATGTTTGTGTTATTAGGGCTTCCTCTATGGATGTGCGTGTTTGTTTTCAGGATATATGTTTTCTGTTCCGGTTAGCATAGTCATAGTTAGACAGTGCACTCTCTGGTCTGTGAATGCTCTGAGCCAGGTCTGGCACTAATGCTCACATTAATGGCTGAATGCCAATTCTGTTCTCCTACCTTGTAAATAATAATAATAATATGGATAAGACTGCCTACTATATGGCTGTGATATAATATAACATGATATTTTAGCCCAAAACAAAGATAATGTACAGTGCTTCATAACACTTCACAGTGGGAAGCAGGTTTCTTCCCCCATTGTGCACAGGAAATAGATTCAGAATGTTAAGTGTAGCATGCGGTCCAGATGAAACTAAAACACTGAAAGTGTTCATACTTTTGGACCCGCTCTGTGGAGCTCCATTTACTGCACTCCTTCACTCAGTGTGTTTCAGAACAAAGCATGAGGCTGTTAACACAACTGTCAACACAGATCCCTCACAAACCTCCCTGAGTATGATGTAATATTACAAAAAATGCCCAAAGGGGGGGCGGTTGTTTGGCGCTGCTCTTCGATCAGGAAACGGCTCTGGTAGATGTCCAACCATTCAGCAGAACTGTCCAGCCATTCCTGGGAACTATCAAGCAGTGCTCCAGCGCGTACTCGCACAAGCTCCTGATGTAATAGCTGAGGGTTTGTGTTTCTATCGAGTCGGAATCCTTCTCTCGGCAGAGATATCATCACTTACAGTTCGCCAGTTAAACACGTGAATTCTGCCGTAGGACGCATTTACATTCGAGATAAACCACAAAGCATGCTTATGAGTGTTGTCCGCCAATTTTGAAATATTACCGTAAAACTGTGTGGTACATACAGCTATGAGCTACCAGGAAAGATACATCAACCCATTTGTACAGATAAAAACTAAAATGAACATATAATTAAAAACCAGAAAACTATTTATTGCCGCTTCCTATTTTTGTAACACTTCCTCCAGCGTTTCGTAATATCTATGTCACAAAGAAATGAAGACGCTCTGGAAGGTTCTTTATCATCTGTCCTGATTTTCACGCCTGTGCACAGCACGGTCGCTGAGAACGATGGTGCGTTCGGTCGGTTAAAGTTAGGCAGATCTGCACAGATGTAGCACTCAACTGGATCATAATACTCGAAAAAAGGAACTCCACTTCTTCCACCTCATCTCCTTCCTCCAGTTCTGAGACATTGGAGAGAGGGAGGAGACGCGGTGACACAAGTGACCTCCTTTCCTCCATTATCTGCTCGTCTTCTCCCCCTCTCCCATCTCACAGCTCGGAAGAGTGGACACGAGGTGGGTGTGCAGAAAAGGAGGATACATTTTTTGAAAATTGGGACACACCCAGTAACTGTCTTGGTAATAGCCGACGCTCTCTGCCACAGAACTGATGTAAAAATGCAAAAACACAGACGATGAAAGCAAGGATGATACCCCGAGCGTTCTTTGCAGTAGTTGGACTTGTTTCCAAGTGTCTCGTAATTGTCTTTGCGCATCTCTGTCTGCGCTCCCCTGGGGATTCTTCCGCGTGCCACCTAGACCTGTAAATGTTTGATTTCTTGCCACTTAATCCCAAAAGCTAATACTGAGGTAACTGGCGCACCAATATATATACAGAGATCAGTGCAGCGGAGAGACGGTCGTCTTATTACCTGCGATGCAAAGAAAGCATATCGAGAAGATGCCCTTCATGTTTGATTCTTCACAAATGTTGGGCAGTTCTTCAGGTCACCCTGGGTGTGCGCCCAAAACGTTCCGCTCCTTACCTAAACTTAAAGTCGACTCCTATCCGGAAACATGTAAAGGAAAGGAGGGGAGGAGATACGTTTTTATTATATTGAGAAATCGGCTAAAACAACACTGGTTAACAATTGCTTAACGTGCAATGTTGTAAGTACATTAACTCAATTCTCACGGAGGGAAATGCAATAGGGAGAGAATACTGACAGGGGACATTAAGAGCTAAATCCAGAGAAAATGTTGAACACATTTGCCCTGCGTTATTGTTTGCATCAGTTCAGTGATTTAACATATCACTTTAACTCCTTTAGAAAAAAATGAAAGATATGGGGTGTGTTTTCAAATTCGGCTAGAATTGAAATGATACAACCATATATTGAGTTTCTCTTCTGTCATTTCACAGAACACCAAATATGATATTTTTTTCTGGATACAAGATATATATATATATATATATATATATATATATATATATATATATATATATATATATATATATATATATATATATATAAATCAAACTTATCTCTGGCTTCATATCTGAAAAAAAATCCACAAGCGTGTCTGAAAATCCCCCGTGGAGCTGAGAGGATGGGCAGCTACCAGAAACCCTCCAATGAGGAAAGGAACGATGAAAGAACATGTTAAACCCAGAGCACTGAAACTGACACCTGAGATGGAGTAAGGTTTGGAAGTAACGGGACGCAGCATGTACACCTCCAAAACAACGAATAATATGCACACATTTAAGTCAAACACAGCGGAGGATCAGTGCTGGTTTGGGGATGTACAACAACATCTGGAGCTGGTGAATTGTTCTTGATTGAACAAATCAAACAAATCTTAAAACATCATGCAAAAACGTTTTATTGGGGAGAAATTGATTCTACAGCAAGATAACAACCCCAAACACACTGCTAACAAGATCAAGATGCACTGATGAAAACCACACTGCCAGTGTTCTCAGAATAAAGGAACAGCCACCCACCGACTTTTAAGACTGAGTTTACAATGTTTACAATGAGCATGGAAAACACCTCTGTAGATTTAATTGAAATGTGCTGCGCAGTCACTCTGCAGTCCCCCTAGCTGAGCTGCGCAGTCACTCTGCAGTCCCCCTAGCTGAGCTGCGCAGTCACTCTGCAGTCCCCCTAGCTGAGCTGCGCAGTCACTCTGTAGTCCCCCAGCCAGAGCTGCGCAGCCACTCTGCAGTCCCCCAGCCAGAGCTGCGCAGTCACTCTGCAGTCCCCCTAGCTGAGCTGCGCAGTCACTCTGCAGTCCCCCTAGCTGAGCTGCGCAGTCACTCTGCAGTCCCCCATCGGAGCTGCGCAGTCACTCTGCAGTCCCCCAGCCAGAGCTGCACAGTCACTCTGCAGACCCCCATTGGAGCTGTGCAGTCACTCTGCAGACCCCCATTGGAGCTGCGCAGTCACTCTGCAGACCCCCACTGGAGCTGCGCAGTCACTCTGCAGACCCCCAGTGGAGCTGCGCAGTCACTGCATCACAGACCTCTGATTGATTGGGGAGCCTCTCCTGTGGGTGATGCTCCAGCCAATCACATGCCCCTCTCTGTCTGAGTGAAGCTCTTGGCCAATCACACGCCCCTCTTTGCCTGGCACACGCCCCACTCTTGGCCAATCACACATTGCCCTGTGAGGCTCCCAGCACAGACAGGACTGGATTCTCAAGCATGGGTCAGCACAGACTTTCAGCTTGGACATATTTTACAGTCAGAATTTGCATCCTGCCATCACCTGCAGTCTTAATATACATAAGGAATAAACTATACAGTTACATATTCTGTGAATTTTCAAGAGTCCAGAACCTTATAAAGAGTTTGCTGTATTTTCACACATGTCCACAAAGGGACTCTCAATGAAAACAGACTACAAATGGTTTAGGTGGTGACATTCAGCAGGTAAAAAGATGCTGACGTGTTGAATATTGTCCCTTTTAACTAAATAAATAAAATACTGTCAGTAATACACATGTGTGTATTGCACACACTGGGATATAACTTTATCGCTCATGATAAAAGGTTTTGTCAGAAAGAATTACAATGTGTAATCTTATGAATAAATACCTCAGATACACATACAGAGTTTACCATGTTTTATTAGAACAGCAGTGTGTTAATATGAGAACAGAACATTACTGGAATGTTTAAACAGCCGGGTACCCAGAATGAAACCTGCATGGAAACCTTATACTATAGGCATGATAAGAAATGTTCCATGATGCACGCACATGCACACACACACACACAGACACACACACACACACACACACTCACACACACACACACTCACACATTTAGTTCAGTTTACTCTGTTTTCCAAACTAAGACACTGCATTTGTACACGATCAGGACATTTATCTAATTAGATGCAATAGTGCATTTCGGCTAAGTATCAAAATGTCATAAGCAAAATTTTATATATACACTGGACAGTAGGGATATTTCCCCTTGTATAGAACAGTGCAGACAGTGCAAGTAAAGCTCTCTTTGCAGCCAAATACAACCTTTAAACACACAGCTCTAGGTGATCTCTTACTATGTACATCAACTAATGGTAATATGGTGAGATGATACAAATATAACCTCAAAGAAGCCTGATGCCTGGTTGCTCAGTGATATTCCATGCTCTGTTTTTTAATGGTCACATAATTGGCAGCCATGTCGCAATGAATCCTAATGTCATGCAAGACATATAAAATCAGCTCATGAGTGCCCCATGTGGCCTGGAGGCTGAAGAGCATGGCGCTTGTACCTCATTCAAAAAGCTCTGAATCTGTAGGGATCTCAGCCAATCACGCGCTCTCTCTCTCTCTCTCTCTCTCTCTCACACACACACACACACACACACACAGTAGCAAGAATGGAGTCAAGGCACTCCATTGAATTACTGTAGAAAATAGTGATTTTTTTCCCCTTTTATGGCAATGATCATTTAACAACAGCCACTAAGTCTGAGGGGTTTCAGTTCCAATTCCAGTTTCTTATATGAGGATAAACTCAAGCTTGGGCCCGGCCTCAGTGTAGGGAGCTGCCCCAGCTCCCTGTAGACTTGCTGGGAGGTTGGAGTGGTATAAGTTAAGGAAATCACGGTGCTTAAAACTCCTCACATCCATTAAGCGCTTAGCTGGCTCTTTTTAATCTTAATGGCTCACAGAGCCATATCACACAGAGCGGTGTGGCAGACTTTACACTGCTTTGTGTCAGAGGCATGACAGGTAAAGGTGGGGTCCTTCACATGGCTGCACAGGAGTGGAACAGACTCCCAGGTCAGATCAATTAAATAAGCATTTACATACTCAGACCTGGGAGTATTTAGGGAGTACATATCCATGTATTTGTACTCACATGTTAGGTCTCTTTTTCAGCTCTTCCTGTTTGCTGCAGTGGTGTAAGGATGAATGGATGTGTGTTCATTGCATAAGAAGGTGGATATGGCTGTCTGTGGAGGGTTGTGCAGAGACTATATCTGTATATAAGTATGGACCACAGTGGAAATGACTTGATTATCCTGATGAATGACATGCTGCATATCTTTTTTTGGGATGTTGCATTTTTAAATGTACTAAACTCAATCAATCAGTCCATCCATCAGTCAGACAGCCATACACACACAGGACAGATAAATGCACACATCAGAGCATGAACACAAACATACAACACAGACCCAGGAAAAATGACTGGAAACACCAAGAGCACAAATAACATCAGCAATCAGCACAGAAACACCCACATCCTGGGTATGAAACCTGGGTACATGAGACGCACAAACCACACTGAGGAAGCGACAGGACCGCAGCGGAGAGAAGAAAGAATATGGTAATGAGATAAATCACTCAATACCATTAAGTAATATATATACATATACACACACACACACACACACACACACACACCATGAATATATACCCGACACCATTACAGAACTACCAGCACCATTTACAGTTGCAAAACTGCTGCTCTGTAACTACCTGTTCAGTAATGAAACTCATGGTACCTGTGGTTATGTAACTGTGAGGGTAAATCCCAGCTTTTCTCCCAGTCTCTGAGGGGTTCCTGTGCCAGTTGGCTATGGAGGATCGTTAATCTAAAAGCTATGGGCGTTTTGAGTGTAACCCCAAAGGCAGTGCATGGCAGTACCATCTGTGACCTGCTCTCTGACAGGAAAGGCAGACTGGGTTGTGGGTGGGTGGGGTTATTCATCTCCTGTGAAGGGAATAGAGACTGAATAAACACTTGTAAAGTTCCTGCACTGACAGAAGGACAGGCAGGCCAATAAAAGGGACGGGAGCAAGAGTTTTGTTTTCTGACCCCCACCCCACAACATTTCAGTGAGAGCAGAGTAGATCTGTACTGACATTTCAGTACTACTGACAATTAACCATTACAGGCCGATATGTATTACTTATAGCAGTATGACTGACAATTAACCATTACAGGCCAATATGTATTACTGACAGCAGTACTACTGACAATTAACCATTACAGACCAATATGTATTACTGACAGCAGTACTACTGACAATTAACCATTACAGACCGATATGTATTACTTATAGCAGTACTACTGACAATTAACCATTACAGGCCAATATGTATTACTGACAGCAGTACTACTGACAATTAACCATTACAGACCGATATGTATTACTTATAGCAGTACTACTGACAATTAACCATTACAGGCCAATATGTATTACTGACAGCAGTACTACTGACAATTAACCATTACAGGCCAATATGTATTACTGACAGAGACACACATAACTATAACAGTCTTTCTTCCTCTGTAATTTATGAAATGTTTTCAATCAGCATTTTAGTTTCAATCAGTTTTATTTTCTATTCTTGATGTAAATAAGCAGACTGAATGAACTCTTACCTTCCCCTTGTGTCTGTAGAGCTACAAGAAGAAACAATGCTGAGTTCATAAATCTTTATTTGTGTCATTAACTCAATGTTCACTAATCTATGGCACATGAGAACACAGTAGATCTGAGTTGACCTGTTTGTATTACTGACAAGTAACTGTTGCAGATCAATACACACTACTGACAGAGACACACTGACAGTGATAACAATGTCTGAATAACTAGATGGAGATGTTTTTTCATTGAATGTTTGTGAAATATTCCCATGTTCAAGACTTGTGATGTTTTTCATTTTTAGTCTTCATGCGCATATAAACAGATTATTGAAAGAGCTCTTACCTTTCTTGCTTATCTCTAGATCTGTAATGAAAAGAGAGCTGAGTTAGGCTCACCTGAGTGACAAAAATCACTCTCTGCATCACTAACTCACTGCTAACTGCCCTATGCCACATTAGCCTGGCTACAGGTGAGACGCTAAGCTCAGGTTCTGACTCCCTCTAGCTAACAGGAAAAAGTGTCTGTTAACATGGCTCCTCCTAACCTTTCCCATGGTATCTGATTGATGATACATGGCCTTACAGTACTCTACCCACCAGCACTGAGAGCAGATATAACTAAGCTCTCTGCCATCATTTCTTATCAATGTGGTTTCAGTCTATGAGTAAGTATGCACAAACTGAAGATGCACTTACCTGCTATGCGTTTGTTTTGTTCTGAAACAAGAAAAAGAGAAGAGTGAGGCTCACCTGAGTAAAACACACCTGTCACCTTACACCACGTTTACTAACCTGTCTCCTTACACCACCTTTACCAACCTGTCTCCTTTCACCACCTTTACCAACCTGCCTCCTTACACCACCTTTACCAACCTGTCTCCTTATACCACCTTTACCAACCTGTCTCCTTAAACCACCTTTACCAACCTGTCTCCTTATATCACCTTTACCAACCTGTCTCCTTACACCACCTTTACCAACCTGTCTCCTTATACCACCTTTACCAACCTGCCTCCTTACACCACCTTTACCAACCTGCCTCCTTACACCACCTTTACCAACCTGCCTCCTTACACCACCTTTACCAACCTGACTCCTTACACCACCTTTACAAACCTGTCTCCTTACACCACCTTTACCAACCTGTGAAATATTCTCATGTACAATAAGGATTTGTTCTTGTTTTTACTCTTTAAATAAGTATAAACAGGAAGAATACATCCCTTCTATTTTTTTCTGTATTTTGGCTAAAAGAAAGAGCTCGGTTAGGCTGACTTGTATAACTAAAGCATTCTCTGTGTCAGTAACACACGGATATCTGTTCTATGCAATTTTTAGCTTGTACTACTGACAGAGACTCACTGATGAAAAAAGTATCTCCATATGATTTGTTTTTTTTCATTTGCAGTTTTGTGACATATTCCCATATTAAAGCAGAATTTATAATTTGTCTTTGTTTTAGTCAGGTTTGTCTCTAGAAATGTAACAGGACAGAGAGATGAGACTCATTTGAGTAACAGAAACATTCTCTATTTCACTAACTCACTGATACCTGTTCTGTGCCATATTAACCAGGCTATGAATGAGACAGACTGGAGAACTCTTACCTTTCTTGCTTTTCTCTAGACCTGAAATGAAAAACAGAGCTGAGTTAGGCTCACTCAAGTGACAAAAATCTCTCTCTGCATCACTAGCTCACTGCTAACTGCCCTATGCCACATTAGCCTGTCTACAGGTGAGATGCTAAGCTGAGGTTCTGACTCCCTCTGGCTAACAGGAAAAAGTGTCTGTTAACATGGCTCCTCTAAACCTTTCCCATAGTATCTGACTGATGATACATGGCCTTACAGTACTCTACCCAACAGCACTCAGTGCAGATATAACTAAGCTCTCTGCCATTTCTTATCAAAGCGGTTTCAGAGTAAATATGCACAAACTGAAGATACACTTACCTGCTATGTGTTTGTTTTTCGCTAAAACAAGACAGGCAGAGTAAGGCTCACCTGTGTAATACACATCTGTCTCCTTACACCACCTTTACCAATGACAGCGTATGCCAATATATTTCAATACCTGAGTCATCCTGGCACCAGTGGTGTCACTGCAGTGCAGTGGTGCAATGTGGCTGTGTTTGGCTGTTCATGTGTTCAGAGTTTTTGTTTTGGGCTTCTGGGTGTTGGTGTGGGGTTAAAGTAATGCCTGGTAGCTTTTTTAAACTGCTTATCAATCAGTAAGTGTTTGCAAATGTACACTACAGACATCAGCATATGCTCTGTCAAGAGGATCTGTGTCAATGTGACCACACTAACAGCAAGGCATATAACCCTGTCTGTATTAATGATTACATTTTCATACAAAGGAAAGCAAAAGGAAAGGGTGTGTGTGTGTGTGTGTGAGGTGTGTCTGTAGCTTGGTCATTTTCATACAGAGAGGGTTAAAGCCCCCAATACATACCTCTTCTTTTGTAGAGTACAATGCCCACAATCAGAAGGATGAAAATGATGATACTGAGGATTATGGCAATGGTTTTCCATAAGTCTGAACCTGAGAAACAATTAAAATAAAGATCAATTTACAATAAATACATATTATATGTCACAAAACAGGCAGGGACTCACACAGAGAGAGATGAATAATAAACACTGGAGTTTATTAAGCAGCTGCAAACAAAAGATTACATTCAGGAACAAGCAGGGTCAAAACCAGGAATACACAAAAAAAAGTACAAAATCACAGGCCAAGGTGAGAATCTCAAAAATGCAGGCAAAAGTCAAAACCAGAAAAAGCTCTGCAAACAATCAAAATCACAAATCCAAAAATCAAGGTAAAAATACAACAGGAATCAAAAACAGGCAGGCAGAAACAGATAACAGGCGAGTTGCAAAACAGGACAAGGCAGAACTGGCAACAAACACACAAAAGAACAAAAATACACAGGACTAACAAGCAAACAAAACACAGGTGAACAAGTGGGGCAGGTGAAACAAATCAACAATGAACAGACAGACAGAGAAATAATGAGCGGGAAACATGAACACACAAGACATTGTATAGTGGTATTGCTTGGGGTTACTGCAGTGGGGACTGGGGTTCAATTCCCAGCCTCTCCTGGCAACAACATACATTGCACTAGCAAATGGTGGTATAGAAGGTCATATGGTAAAGTAAAGATTTCAGTGTTTAACTATTATTGTAGATCATAATAGAATGTTTTTTTATTTAGGTCCATTTTAAATTTCCTTTTTTAAAAATGATCTTGCAGTACAGAACCGCAAGGCTCTGAAGCACGGTACTGAAGCAGGGCTCACAACTTCACCAATACCTTTTCTGATACATATGACATGTGACATAATCAAGGTTTACAGGTTCTCCATTATCAGCGTGGTGAGCATGGTGATCCTTCATGCAGGTTTATTTGTGACCTGATCCATTTTCGCTGACTTCACCCACTACGGGAAGAGCCACAATTTCTAATATTTTATTCTATGTTCTAGCCAGAATTAATCAGTCAAAACCCTGCATTAACAGAGCACAAGAGGTCAGATTTAATTTTCACAAAGAGATTGAATGACAGCTATATGATAATGAAGTAACACCACTACCCCAAAAAGGAAAATAAGAAAAAAATGTTTCTCAATGACAGCAGTTGTCAGTAAGAAAAAAAACAAATTTTAAAATGATTGTCTACTTTTAGAGCCTGCATTATTAGTAGTTGCAGGTAAGAAAAGGTATGAACAGGTGCTTTCAGGTGTGAAAGAGGCACATGAACATCCATCCCTCACGTTGACTGAGGTAGTCTCTCTGGTTATAGAGAATGTTTTGTTGGTATTAGTAGCATTATGGTTGTGATGTTTCTTACATAAATATATAAAGCACTTTTCTTGTTTCAGAGCCAGAGGTAAGAACAGATGCACACAAGAGGGAATGTGCTCAGGTGTGAAAGAGGTACATGAAGCTCACCTGAACATTCATTCCCCACAGTGACTGATGCTGTCTCGTTGCTGACAGAGTTTTTAGCCAAACAGGTGTAGGTTCCACCCTTATGCACAGGCACATCCAGATCCAGATATGGGGCACTGCGAATGCGCGACTTGATTACTCTCTGCCCCTCTCTGTACCAGGATAGGGTCACTTCTGTCCCTCTGTCCACAGTACAGTATAAATTGCAGGAGGTTTTATTATAGGAGACACTGGGCTCTGATACAGGAACTGTCAAAGTAAAACCAAAAGAAATAATCAGTTAATTATACATTACCTGTGCAGAATTATGACAGTGAATCCAATATTCCAACTCTTATTCAACTCACATTAATATGACTCAAATATGAATTTCAACATACATGTATCTATTCAACAGAGACTGAGTAAAACTGATATCCCAAACCAACGAGTAAAATATAAACAAGCAAGAATAATTCAATGCCCAGTCAGATGGGACCTGCAGATTGTATCACTGTAGTTATGGCATCATCACTCCAGGTGAGAAGGGCATTGTGTCTGTACCAGCTTCACTTTCAGCGCCTCAGCACTACAAAAAGATGTGAGGTATTTCAATATGACTGTAACACGTGACCTGTACAAATGCCCACGTGATCAATCTGGACTAAACAGAGGCAACTGTGAGGAGTGAGGTTAAGTCCAATGCTATCACTGATTGTAGAATCATACATTTATTGTATTACACAGACAGGGAGGAGATAATGAACCACGTTACTCTGTAACTTACCGTTGCCCTCTAGAAAACGCAGTCAAAAGTATTTCCGAGAACATGAAAAGAGAGACGACAATATATATTAGAGAGAGAACAGGTATCAGTTCAAACACAATACACAGAAGGATAAAATAATCACATTACAGTACAACAATCTCATGTATATTTTTATTTTACAGAGAGAAAACCCCTATACTGTACATGGTTATGTAGAACAGAACTTTTTCAGCTGTAATAGCAGTTTAGATCAGGATTTCAGAATGTTGTTCCTGAAAGTGGCCATGTCAAACTGTCCTTTTTAAAAACACTATTAATGGTCACATACTGCTGTATTACATTAACCTTACAGTTCACTCTGAGCTGATAGAGCAGTATTACTATAGACGCACTAAAACAATGATACTTACCATACACAGTCAGCTGGTAGAGTTTTTCTGGATTAGCATCATTCTTTACTCTATACCACCCAGAATCCTCCATCTTCAGCCCAGTGATGGAGAAGAATCCAGTGCTGCTGTCCCACTGCACTCTGCCTCTGTATTGCTCACTAGGGAGAGGAGTAAACTGGCCACTGCTGACATCTCCAATGGCTTTAACCCTGCTGGTGCCATCTGCAGTGGTTGAACCACTGTAAGTCAAACCTCCATTGCTTCCCACTGCAGTTGGGAAAGTGACAGTGTCTCCCACTCTGACATTCAGCTCCTTAGGCTGGGCAGAGGACACACTCACTGCTGGAGACACAGAAAAAGGGAAAATCTTCAGACAATTTATTTTATATAACTCAAACACACATGTATGTAAGCTGTCCCATGCTTCCAAAACACAACAATAAGTATAATTGCATAATTTAACACAACTGCTGTATTTATCATTTAACTGTCATATTTAGTGAAGTTAAAATCCTTACTGCAAGCCTAACTGCCCATAAGGAGGCACTACACACTGCCGATATAAACCCATATAATCTGTAATGTATCTATCAGTAATGCCCCACAGTAACCATGGAGCTGCAGTCACATGACCTCACCCCTGCATCCCCCACCCCACTGCCACTCCTTTATGATGTCACTCCTGCTCCAGCCACCCAGAGCTGCTCTGCATTCACTCTCATTTCTGAACTCATCTTCCCATAAGTCCTGCTGTCACATCCTCATATACAATCTGACCTGCATTTTCCAGAGAGGTGCCTGGCACGGAGCCCAAACTAATCACTCCAAGCCCAACTCAGTTTGCCTGGCTGCAAGTGGTGTGTCTGACTGATAATTCAGTTCTAGTGCCATAGAACATGAAAACCTTACAGATTTTTATTGAGATTTTGATTTTAAAAAATACACACGTATACACAAGTGAAACACCACACAGTGTTCTTCCATTAAAAACTGGAGACTGGGAGTCCTGCCTGTATGTGGTCCAATATCAGGGCAATTATAAAACTGATATTACGATCTGATGTGACATGTTTGATTTAAAAAGACCTCATAGTTTACTCAATTGCTTTATATGATACGTTTGTGCTGTTGGTGCACTCTCATTGTGATTCATGTTTATTGTCTGATAAGAATGCTTCAAACGCGGAAATGAGGTCCTTACACAGACACTCAAAGACTGAATTAAAATTTTGGACCCTTCTGTCACAGAGTCCAAAGGGGGGCGTTCTTTGGCACTCCTCTTGAAACAGGAAGTGCTTTTGGTTGCCGTCCAACACTTCAGCAGAACATCCTAAGTATTTCGGGTAACTGCCAAACCCTCCTGGAGCAGCACGCGCTCTTGCAGGTTCCTGGAGTACGAGCTCTGTCGCGACATTTCTTTCGCGTTGACCTCGTTTGCGCAACAGAAATACGGTCACTTCGCAGTTAGTTTGCCAATTTGAACTAGGACTGTACTCGTAAACAGTGCAATGTCATGCATTACCATCCGTGACAAACCATATTGTGTGCGCTATTAATGTAGAACTACTGTACATTAAGTTGTTAACTATTAAAGGTGTTAAAAGCAGTTTTTCTAACAAATATAAAGTAAATATACAAATAAATAAAACAAAAATATTAATTTTCACTTCCATATTGGATATATTTTAATAACTGTTTCCCAGCTTTTCCTAAGACATGCAACACAAACATCCTAAAATGAGGTGCAGTCGGTCGCATCCCATCCACACGATTTAAAAAGCATGCGCAATGCGATCACGGAGAGGGATCGCAAACAGTTAAGGTTCGGTGGATCTGCACTGATGTAATGCACAGCAGTCCCCCGTCTTAACTACTCGAGACCGCCCCGTTTCATACAAAGGGCTAGATAAAATACAGTCTTTACGAGTAAACAGTTTCACTGCATATTTAGTAATACACAATAAGCATTTATTTGCGAGAGAATCATGACTACGCACGGAATGGAAAACATCCGACGCAGCTATTTCATTCACAGGTACTTTCGGTTTTAACACTGGCAAACATGTGAAAGCCTCAGCGATGTATAAACTGAGCCATCTGGCACGCTCATTCAAAAATACATCGTTACAGACGATAAATAGTTGCTGTTTTACCTGCGATGCACAGAATACAAATCGAGAAGATGCGCTCCATGTTTGATTTCCGCTGAAGCTTCTCGGATGTTGCTCGGTCGCTCGGTTCACTCCTCTCTCTCCCCTCCTGTTATCGTGCCCGGGCCACGCCTTCCTCCCGTCACTGCTGGGTTCCTACTAGAAATCCTCACTAGACTTTTTTAATGTCCACCCCCCCACCCCCACCCCCAAATTAGGTAAGGCGAGTATGCAAAGATCCGCACATGAGTACATTAGTGTCTGTCTTTATGTTTTAGTGCTTCTGTGGTGCTTCCTAAAACGCCGCAGTCTTACTGTGCACGGGCGTTTAAATGCACCCTAAATGTAGCATGAAGTTAAGTACAACATATACAAAGTTTCTTTAAGTTTTGTTCATGCCTGGAGCCATTTTATCTACATGTGTATGATAATTGGATGACTGGATAAGAGTCTCCTATCCTCCATTTTCATCAGCTCGCCTCAGGGCGAAGAAACAGGATCCACAAGTTCAAAACCAATGACTGAAATTCTTTTGTAGCCCTTGCAGACTGGCAAGACTGGCAGTAGTAAGCTAGCTGTGGCATGTGCTGGGGCTGGCAGTAGTAAGCTAGCTGTGGCATGTGCTGGGGCTGGCAGTAGTAAGCTAGCTGTGGCGTGTGCTGGGGCTGGCAGTAGTAAGCTAGCTGTGGCGTGTGCTGGGGCTGGCAGTAGTAAGCTAGCTGTGGCATGTGCTGGGGCTGGCAGTAGTAAGCTAGCTGTGGTGTGTGTTGTGCACACTGGAACAGTGCCTTAACAGGATGCAGACTGTGGGGTCCATCCGCACACTGGAATAGTGCCTTAACAGGATGCAGACTGTGGGCCCATCCACACACTGGAGCAGTGCCTTAACAGGATGCAGACTGTGGGGTCCATCCACACACTGGAACAGTGCCTTAACTGGATGCAGACTCTGGGGCCCATCCACACACTGGAACAGTGCCTTAACAGGATGCAGACTGTGGGGCCCATCCACACACTGGAGCAGTGCCTTAATAGGATGCAGACTGTGGGGCCCATCCTCACACTGGAACAGTGCCTTAACAGGATGCTGACTGTGGGGCCCATCCACACACTGGAACAGTGCCTTAACAGGATGCAGACCGTGGGGCCCATCCACACACTGGAACAGTGCCTTAACAGGATGCAGACTGTGGGGCCCATCCACACACTGGCACAGTGCCTTAACAGGATGCAGACCGTGGGGCCCATCCACATACTGGAACAGTGCCTTAACAGGATGCAGACTTGTTGCTTAGCAGTTGATTAGTCTCATAGCTGCTAGTTTGTTGTGAACTTAGAGTGCCTCTGTGTGTGTGTGTGTGTATGTATGCATGTATAACTGGTATGTTTTGTTTTTGAGCCAGCTTGCGTTTTGTGTAGCTGAAGGTGAATTATGGCTCTCCACAAAAGCACCAGCTGAATATGACTGGATACCATCTTAAGAACATTTCACAAGAGCAGGCCGTTCAGCCCAATAAACTCGCCATTTCAACACCGAACACTGAGTCTTTGTCAAGTCTGGCCATGAACAAAGCCAGGGTCTCATGACCTGGCAACCTATCCCATGTATTGATAAGTCTTTGTGTAAAATAATACTTCCTTGTATCAGTGCGGAACTTACTCTTAACTAATTCCCATTTATGTCCCCTATTTCTACAGACTGAACATACCCTAGAAAATATATTGCAGTTAACCTTGCTTAGCCCTTTAATAAATGTAAGAACTTCTATTAGATCACCTCTAACTCTCCTTTTGCTAAGTTTTAATAAGTAACATCAGTCTTTGGCCTTTTTTCCACTATAGCACACTGCCTACATCCTGCTCAGCTTTGGCCAATTCCAACACCTTTACCAAATTCAGAACATTCCAGTTTGTTCCTCCCATGAAGAAGTCTTGTCTAAGGTTCTTATTTCCCTCATGCAAAACTTTACATTTAGTTGTATTCACTGCCATCTGCCCTCTTTTGGATTCTGTTTAAGTCTTTCTGTATTACCTTAGTTGATTCTATACTGTTGGCCGGACCCACTTGTTTTGTATCTGGAAATTTGACTATTTCACTACTAACCTCTGCATCAATATCGTTTATCATCGGCCCTCACATCAACAATCAAGAGGAGCTTTGATTCATACAGCCAGTTTAGAAATCATTTCAGTTTAACTCTTTTAAATTCTTCAGTTTCTTACTTAAACTCTTCAGTTTCTTACTTAAACTCTTCAGTTTCTTAGTGCTTAATGCGGTACCAAATGCAAGCGCATCCATAACTGGCACCTTCAGCATTTCGACAGACCTGCGTTAGTGTGCGTATGGATCCCCCGTCTGATGCTGCTTTTGTACCTGATAATTATGCCCCCCCCATATGCTAATGACAGCTCTGTTCATCATTAGCTGCTCTATGTTCCAGCCTGATTATGGGTATTAATATGCCGCGCCTGAATCCATCATTTCCAGGAGGAACCACGGAGTAAGAGTGTAATTAGCAGATCCTGGGGACTCAGAGTAGAGCCCCAGACTTACGCTCACGCTCAACCCCATTAAAACCGCAGCCCAGAGAGCGAAACGAGCACACAGGACCTCGAAAGCCAAACCAGAGAGGGAGTGTGACAGCCAGCCAGCAGAGGAGGAGACCGATACAGGTTAGTGAAGAAAAACACGTCTGTAATTGAAATTGATTTTCATGTTACCGGCCAAATTCTCCTTCTGCTCTTCTGTGATGCCTATGGGGCCAGACCACCAGCCAAAAAGCATCCAAAACACCATTACTGCTAAATAAGGGTCTCACAAAACAATGCCAGTGCAAGTGTAAGACCGCGCAAGCAGGGCCCAACCATAAGTACGTGAGAGAGATCCTTTATAACCACCGTACACTAAACTGTGTTAGAGGTACATGTATGTTTACACTCAACTTGCACAGA
>CM040758.1:27309966-27334966 GCA_022829145.1 Albula goreensis | reverse complement strand
ATCGATTTCTTTGACAGGTGCGCATCTCTGTCTGCCCTCATCATTATATATATCATTATATATCCATCAACGGAAGTTGCTGCTTCTGGCTTTAACATGGCGTCTCCATTAGACAGAGGAGATTACACAGTTTGAAGTCTGTTCCGTGGGTCAGTCTCGCTCTTAACTCCTCAGTTGTTGTTGAGAGATTGCACATTTGCCCTAACCTTAGCCCTACCCCTAGAACCAACAATCTACTCTTGAGAAGATTAAACAAAAACACGCAAGAATTCAACTAACTCTAATCCTTACACTATCCTTAACTCTAACACTAACCCTTACACTAACCTTAACTCTAACCCTAACCCTTACACTAACCTTAACTCTAACCCTAACTCTAATCCTTACACTAACTTTAACTCTAACCCTAATCCTTACACTAACCTTAACTCTAACCCTAACCCTAACCCTTACACTAACCTAAAATCTAACACTAACCCTAACCCTTACACTAACCTGAACTCTAACACTAACCCTAACCCTTACACTAACCTTAACTCTAACACTAACCTAAACTCTAACACTAACCCTAACCCTTACGCCAGGGGTCGGGAACCTTTTTGGCTGGGAGAGCCATAAAAGCCAAATATTGAAAAATTATTTCCATGAGAGCCATACGGATTGTTGTCGGGGTGGACGGACTCATCCGTACCGCTGTCAAGCTCTCTCCTCCGTCACATCGGCTGCTTTCCAGTACTCAAATTTGTCTCCTCCTTTCCTCCGTGCCCGAACAGTAACCAGTCATCCGGTAATTTACAATAATGGGAAAACTGTTGTTTTGCGTTTTAAAACATATCCACATTGACGAGATATATTCACGTTTTTGATTTGGAATGGTAATTTTAACAATGTAAAATTGAGCGAGTTTATGTTGCGGTAAGTTTATTTATTTATTAATATGCACATTTTTATGTTGCATCAAGGAGGGGAGGAAAGGAGGAGACAAATTTGAGTATTGGAACGCAGTATCCTACCGCAGAAGTAAGCGGCGGGAGGCTAAAATTTTTCTTCATTAATTACCGTGTTAAGAATTGTCGGCAAAAATTTTCTGAGAGCCATATGCAGTCATCGAAAGAGCCATATATGGCTCGCGAGCCATAGGTTCCCGACCCCTGCCTTACGCTAACCCTTGCAATTCCCTCAAACACTGATTCCCCAGAACATCACTGCTAATGAGAAGCATGTTCTCAGTTGAGCCAGGCCTGTTCGGTAAAGGATTAAAAAGTGTTTTCAGTTTACTCAATGGATATGTGTTGCTCAGTTAATATAGAGAGGACAACATGTTATAAAAACGCAATGTAGGCTAACAACAAAAATGGATTCTGTTTTTTCTTAAAAGTGATTTCTTTGGGGATATCAGGCTTTTATTACTAGATTATTTCATTCTTCCCTCATGTGACATGGAGAAAAGAATTAAATTTCTAGTACAACTCTGGTTAGATATTTTGTGGACCTGGTGCTGACAGATGTGAGGAGCTGCTGAGGAACTAAGCTCCAAACAGATGAGGCTGAGGAGGGGAAACACATGGCCAGAGACGCTCTCACTTCTGCCTCCATCAGAACCAGCACAGGAAACACGCCAGCGCAGAAAAAAACACTGAGCACTGGCATCACCAGGGTAACCAAAGTACACATCTGTGTTACAGGATCAGATTCAACACTTAGGCACAGCAAAAACACTGAGCACTGGCATCACCAGGGTAATCGAAACACACATCCAGGACTGGTTCTGTGGATCCCATAGCCGGGCCCAGTTCTGTGGGAACCTCAGCAGGGTCCGGTTCTGTGGGAACCTCAGCAGGGTCTGGTTCTGTGGATCCCATAGCCGGGCCCAGTTCTGTGGGAACCTCAGCAGGGTCCGGTTCTGTGGGAACCTCAGCAGGGTCTGGTTCTGTGGGAACCTCAGCAGGGTCCGGTTCTGTGGGAACCTCAGTTGGGTCCCGGTTCTGTGGGAACCTCCCAGCAGGGTCCGGTTCTCTGGGAACCTCAGCAGGGTCTGGTTCTGTGGGAACCTCAGCTGGGTCTGGTTCTGTGGATCCCATAGCCGGGCCCAGTTCTGTGGGAACCTCAGCTGGGTCCGGTTCTGTGGGAACCTCAGCAGGGTCCGGTTCTCTGGGAACCTCAGCAGGGTCTGGTTCTGTGGGAACCTCAGCTGGGTCCGGTTCTGTGGGAACCTCAGCTGGGTCCGGTTCAGCTGCATGCACCCCTATGGATCCCTACAGTAGCCCCAGGCTCTAAAAATGCAGTTCCATCCTCTTGCACATGGCATGGCTGGGTTAGCGCCCTCAGGAAGGTTAACATGAACACTGGTGCCAAACTGCACAGGTTGGTATTGGTCAGCTCTGATCCAAAAACCTTTTCCATGCAAAATTCAATGCTTCCCTCGAGGGTCCGATCTTACTGAGAATACAGCAAATGCAGTTTTGTCAGGTTTCACTTGAGGTCATTAGCTTGCTGCACACTTCTCGGTAAATTAGATGGAAAACTCTCTTGCTGAGAAGTTGAGGGACAGGAAACACTTGAACCAGCCTCACGGTCAAAGTTTGGTGGCTGTGGCTTCACATCTCAGACATCTCAAACTTTGACATTTAGGTCACAACAAAAGCAACTTACAATAACTATGTCTCACAGGATCTGATTAACCCTGTTCCAGTGTTCATGAGAACTGACTCACCATAGTCTTCCCTAAAATACCTAAGAGAAGTGTACCCTACCCCTGCCCTAAGGGTGCGGAGGAGTGTACCCTACCCCTGCCCTAAGGGTGCAAAGGAGTGTACCCTACCCTGCCCTAAGGGTGCAAAGGAGTGTACCCTACCCCTGCCCTAAGGATGCAAAGGAGTGTACCCTACCCCTGCCCTAAGGATGCAAAGGAGTGTACCCTACCCCTGCCCTAAGGATGCAAAGGAGTGTACCCTATCCCTGCCCTAAGGATGCAGAGTGTACCCTACCCCTGCCCTAAGGGTACAAAGGAGTGTACCCTACCCTGCCCTAAGGATGCAAAGGAGTGTACCCTACCCCTGCCCTAAGGGTGCAGAGTGTACCCTACCCCTGCCCTAAGGGTGCAAAGGAGTGTACCCTACCCCTGCCCTAAGGGTGCAGAGGAGTGTACCCTACCCCTGCCCTAAGGGTGCAGTGTACACAAACTCCTGCCCTAAGGGTGCAGAGGAGTGTACCCTATAACTTCCAGTTTTAATATTACTCTTAAATAATAGTTTGAAGCATTAGATGAAGTGTAGATGACTTAATGAAAGGCAGCACTCATAATATGTGAAAGTAATAAAATAACTTCATCTGCAAAAGGTTATGGTGCAAAAAATGGAGTGTAGAAAATAATTTCTGTATTTGCATGACAGATAGTTGGTATTGCCAGCTGGCACATGTATGTGCATGTAAGAAAGTGTGTGTTTTTGTATATGTGTGAGTGTGTGTTAGCGTGTGTGTGTGTGAGTTGGTGTGAGTTTGTGGTGAGGTGGGGTGGAGACAGACACAGCAGAGCTTAGATTCAGGAAGTCCAGGCGACAGACAGTTTCAGACAGCAGAGCGCTTATATCTCAGCAACATGAGAACGGCTGTTATACTGGTATATACATTCTGGATGGCAGGTAGGACTCTGATATACTGATATATACCTGTTCCAGTGCAGATAGGACTCTGTTATACTGATATATACCTGCTCCAGTTCAGGTAGGACTCTGTTATACTGATATATACCTGTTCCAGTACAGGTAGGACTCTGTTATACTGATATATACCTGTTCCAGTACAGGTAGGACTCTGTTATACTGATTTATACCTGTTCCAGTGCAGATAGGACTCTGTTATACTGATATATACCTGCTCCAGTACAGGTGGGACTCTGTTATACTGATATATACCTGCTCCAGTGCAGGTAGGACTGTGTTATACTGATATATACCTGTTCCAGTACAGGTAGGACTCTGTTATACTGATATATACCTGCTCCAGTACAGGTAGGACTCTGTTATACTGATATATACCTGTTCCAGTACAGGTAGGACTCTGTTATACTGATATATACCTGCTCCAGGGCAGGAAGGACTCTGATATACTGATATAAACCTGTTCCAGTGCAGATAGGACTCTGTTATACTGATATATACCTGCTCCAGTACAGGTAGGACTCTGTTATACTGATATATACCTGCTCCAGTACAGGTAGGACTCTGTTATACTGATATATACCTGCTCCAGTGCAGGAAGGACTCTGATATACTGACATATACCTGCTCCAGTACAGGTAGGACTCTGTTATACTGGTATGTACCTGCTCCAGTACAGGTAGGACTCTGTTATACTGGTATATACCTGTTCCAGTGCAGGAAGGACTCTGTTATACTGATGTATACCTGCTCCAGTGCAGGTAGGACTCTGTTATACTGGTATATACCTGCTCCAGTACAGGTAGGACTCTGTTATACTGATATAGATTCTTCATCTCTTAAATGGTGACAGAAGTGCAGCTTTCACAGAAACCTAAGCTACCTCTGCAGACTGTGCCCCTAATGCTCAAACTAAAATGTGGGACTTGGCAGAGGAAGAAAGAAAATCACAGGCAACACAAGGCAGTAGGCCACCACAATCTATCCTCACAGTCTTTAAGTAGTTTCACTTCCCCTGCAGAGGATAACTTTATATAAAACAGAAATATGAATGACTAGCCAGGACACAGACAGACTGGACCTCATTTGGCTGGTATGCGCTGATCGGTTCTGTTTTCCCTTGCAGGTATCCACCAGCCCACAGATGCACAGGACAAGGCAAGTAACGTTTATTTTGGTTTTATTTTGCTAATTCATCCAGCTATCCAATCAAAGCATGATTAGATTTTCTCATACCTCCATCTCTACCAGACCACCATGGCACATCCAGCATCTTCAGTCCAAAACCCCAGAACTGAACACACTGCAGGACCAAAGCTCCCTCTTTGTTTTGGTAACTGACCTCTCTGGCTTTGTTTTTGTAACTGACTGCTCTCCTTTCTTTCCCCAGGTCAGCTGCCCTTGCAGTTGCCCACCTGCCACCTCGGGCCCAGGTAGGCCTGGCTACATTGCCACCAACACTCATTACATTATATTATGTAATATAACATTGCATTGCGTTGCGTTACCTTAGTTTACCTCACACTACATCACAGGGCTTTTGCAAATGATCTTATCCAGATTTAATTATGAACAAAGTGTATCCAGCACTCCATACAAAGCTTACATATACACGAACAGAGATAAAAACCAACAAGAAAACTATCCCAATCAATACAGCCAGCCACATACTGAAAACCACACAGTCCTTCAAGGAGAGGAGACCCTCCTCACAGAGAGAATCCGTCAGTGCAGCACCTTTTAATGCATATCTCCTAATGACTGATCCACCAATGGCGTGGTCTGTTACATATCTCCTAATGACTGATCCACCAATGGTGTGGTCTGTTACATATCTCCTAATGACTGATCCACCAATGGCGTGGTCTGTTACATATCTCCTAATGACTGATCCACCAATGGCGTGGTCTGTTACATATCTCCTAATGACAACAGCACCAGGCTCTTCTCCATCACTGAGCTGCAGACGGACGACTGGGAAACTACAAAGTGGAGACCCTGGCTGCGTCTGACTCAGTGTACCAGCTGACTGTGTACAGTAAGCCTCGCCACTGGACTCAATCTGCTGTGCTGCTGTCTCTGCTGGACAGCAACTCCTTAAAAATCTATTCACCTTATTAGCTTATTGGTTCCATCGCATGTCTGAGGGTAGCTTTGGCTGCCTGGTATGCTTTAGCGTGTCATTTATGTATTTATTTATCTGGGCTAGATGCTGTTTAAAAAAGGCGTTGATTTCCATGGGGCCTCCTTTATCTTCCACTCAAGGGCAGCTTGGTGTAAGGTCGTGTGTGTGGCCGGTGTGCTGTAATGAGACACATTACCCAAACCCTGAGTATAAGTGCTCTATGGAGCACGAAGAGCCACCCTGCTCTGTCACACACAGGGTGGAGTCAGGGCTCAGTGTGTACTGACCAGTGCTGAAGGCTCTCCTTGCTTTTGTGTCTCTGCACAGATCCAGTGTCCACACCTCAAGTGTCCAGCAGGAACAAGATGAAACCCACCTGCAGTGTGCTGTGCTCTGTGGAGAACGGGAGAGAGGTCACCCTGTCCTGGCAGAGAGAGGGCGAGACACTGAACTACACCAGCAGCCCTGATCTCAACACCCCCCTGTCTCTCCCTCTGAAGATAGAAGAGAACAGCGCCCCCTACAGCTGTGTGGCAAAAAACCCAGCAAGAACCAAAACAGTCAGAGTGAGACCTGAGGAGTTCTGCTTCGGTGAGATGCTGAGACAGTGCTGTATTTAACACAAAGAGAGCTCATTATTCTGTACAAACCTCATACTCTACAGCCTTTTATGCAAGGCTTGCAATAATATTCAGACTCTTGCTGTTTTCACACGACACTTAATTTGTAATAGAATATGTCTGATTCCTCATGTATAGACCCATGTGGCGGTATTGGGGTACATGAGGGTGTGTCTTAAATTGTGTTTGGGCACCAGGTGGTACGCTACCACCAACAAAAGAGAAAGCTGAAAATAAAATAACCAAACCGATCACTAGGAGGCGATGAATTTCCCCTGTGCCCGAGCTAGTCAGTCATTTTAACCAACATATAACTTTGTTTTAATTGCAGACACAAAACCAACAATAGGCAAGGTAAACTGAAACGTCCTTTAGTTCACAGTTTTGTAACCCTAATGTTAGGGAGAGGACAAAAGGTCCTCTTAAAATGGGTTAATGACCAAACCTGGAAGCAAAGTAACAAAGTAAAGTTTTCAAGGCTCAGGCTGTACAAATAAAATGGTATCACACCGTTCAAGTTCCAGTTGCACACAAAAAAACAAAACAGCCTACCTGCCTCCAAAACAGCAACAACAGTCCACAACCACAAAATCAATCAATCCGATAACCAAAACAGGTAAACCAGTATTCAAACCCGTCAACGCTCGTCCTGGTCGCTGCACTGAATGGTGGGCATCTGTAGCGGATTTTATTCCACTATTCCGGTTTTTTTGGCAGTCACATTTAGATGTTGTTTTTTTTTCTTTTTAACTAAAACTGAAAGAAGGGGAATGCGGTTTCATTTAAACCTCCCGCTTTTCAGCACAGCCAGCGGAGCAGGTGAACGAACTGGTCTACGTAGCCCCAACTTTTTTTTCCCTTTTATACAGGATATAACGTCAGTGCGTTCCATTGTGAACTGCCACACCCTTTGATACTGCAAATCTAAATTTTTTAGGTACAGATAATTATGATCAAAGCCACCAAAATAATTGAATGGCTTCTGTCATTCCCATAAGGGTTCCCCTGACTTCTGAAAAACAAACTAAATGAAACACAACTGTCTTTGTAAGGTTCTACAGTTGAGCAGCAAATTTCAAGCAAACAAAAAAAAAAATCAACAGCAAGGAGCTTCCAAAACACCTCTGGAACACAAATGTAGAAAGGGGCAGAGCTGGGGGACGGTCACTGCAGTCACTAAATTCCCACAGTGCACTGGGTGTTGGGGTCACTGCAGTCACTCAATGCCCACAACAAACTGAATTTTGGGGCAAGCCGCCAGCACAGCTTAGGGAAAGTACTGTGAGGGTGATGGTGACTCTGAAAGAGAGTTCACTGACTAGACACATCCAAGAACCAAAGAGATACTTGTCATACACAATACTGCAATTGTACCCCTGAGTTGTTTTGTAAGATCCATTGCCTTTAAGCTCTGAACCATCAAGTTGTGGAAAATTTGGCCAAAAATCTGAGCATAAAAGCACTCTTACAAGCAGGATGGCTTTCTGTGATATTAGCATCTGCTTTGCACGTTTTCAGCCAGTCCTGCAAACAGAATTTACTTTAGAGGATGACCTGATGTCAACAGCTTGTGTCAAATTCCTCATGAACATTTGAGCAGAGTTTCTATTCCAAATTTGACATGGACAATCCTAAACTACTGTTCCCATGATGCTGCAGTACAGATCTGCTTGAGACCTTTAGATGAATGTTCATTCTCAGAAGAATGATCTGATTGGCCAATGCTTGAGAATTTTCTGGAAAAAGGCCAAATTCATGATTTAACACAATATTTTTATTTTGCATATTCAGCACCGCTGCCGTCATGATATGTATGCCGTTAGGATCGGCTCCCAACCTCTGCACTTACAGCATTGGCTTTTAGATGGACAGTGAGCCACAGGAAATGGCACATAATGTGTGTTCACCTGAAAGAGTTTCTTAACAATATGATTGTTACGGTTGCCAAAAAGCAATACATTTTTCTACAATTCCATGTAAAAAGCGCATTTTATGTCAAACTAAGAGAGAATGTGATTTTATGTGTTTGTATTTGTTTGTATTTCCCCCTCTGTTTGATATTCTAATGAGTAGAAGGACATGCAAATGATGATATCGGATTTCTGCTCAACTGCATAGCAATTGCATTGTGGGAGATGTAGTCACAAGATTTCAGTTTGGTTACCGTGGCCATGCTGAAAAGCCCATACTACTGATATTTTGACTTTGTTCAAGATTTTGAGAGGCAGTACTTTGTGAGTGTGTATCAGTGTTGCTGTGCTGATCAGTGTGTGTATATCAGTGTTGCTGTGCTAATCAGTGTGTCTCTTACAGACTCAGTCTCAAAGCCCCGTATCACAAGCACAGCAGCTGAGGGGTACCAGGGCAGATACTGTTCACTCCTCTGCTCTGTGGAGAACAGGAGAGAGGTCACCCTGTCCTGGCAGAGAGAGGGGGAGACACTGAACTCCACCAGCAGCCCTGATCTCAACACCCCCCTGTCTCTCCTTCTGGAGATAGAGGTGTCCAACATCACCTACAGCTGTGTGGCCAAGAACCCTGCTAGTGAAGAGAGGACTGTTTTCTACCCCTCACAGCACTGTAGGGAGAAAGGTAAGGAGCAGCCTTTCCTCCTTTCCTCCTTTCTCGTTTCCTCCAAATGAAGGATACATCCATGTATCCTACTGCGGAAGTCTTTTCACATTCCTGGGTGACATCATTGTGCTCACGACCAGTCAGGTTAAAAGACCATCCCACAGAATATTTTGATTGGCTTTGGTATTTTCAGAGTCAGTCGAAATTATTACTTCATCAATAGCCGAAATCGACTTTGATGACGGGCGAATCGGATTAGCTGTTCCAATTTTTGATTCATCTCCTCCTTTCCTCCACTCATTTCCTCCCTCCTTTCCTCCAAATATTTCCGGGGTAGGAAAGGAGGGGAGGAAAGGAGGAGAAGAGAGAAAAAAGTATTGGAACGCTGCCTGTTTCTTCCCTTTTATCTCTCTCTAGGTGGTCATTCCCATGATGCAGTGGTGTACATAGTGTTGGTGTTGAGGCTGGTGGAGTTTGTGTTGGTGACTCTGGCAGTTCTGCTGTTAATCCGCCTGTACAGAGAGGGAAGAGTTCTTACTCAACATCAACACAGGTAACTGCACCTGTGATATCTAGAAGCATAATCCCATATACATACAAACACAAAGGGGGCCTCACACACTTATGCATGGGCCCATAGAGATATCCAAACTACACAGCAAATTACCCAGCATTACCCAGCAAATTACCCAGCAAATTACCCAGCAAATTACCCAGCATTACCCAGCATTACCCAGCAAATTACCCAGCAAATTACACAGCAAATTACCCAGCAAATTACCCAGCAAACTACCCAGCATTACCCAGCAAATTACCCAGCAAACTACCCAGCATTACCCAGCAAATTACCCAGCATTACCCAGCAAATTACTCAGCATTACCCAGCAAATTACACAGCAAATTACCCAGCAAATTACCCAGCAAATTACCCAGCATTACCCAGCATTACCCAGCAAATTACCCAGCATTACCCAGCAAATTACCCAGCATTAATGTTCTACTGAAGCATCATTAATATTCTAACACCAGCAGCATAGTGTTCTAATACCACTAATAGTATTAATGTTCTACTACATCAGCATTAATGTTCTACTGAAGCATCATTAATATTCTAACACCAGCACCATTGTGTTCTAATACCAGTCGTATTAATGTTCTACTACATCAGCATTGATGTTCTTCTACAACAGAATTCATGTTCTAACACAGAAACACTAATGTTCTACAATAGCAAAATGGATGCTCTAATACAGAATTATTGTTCTATGACAGCAACTGTAATGTTTTTATTGACTGAGTTTTATTTCTGTTTGCAGTACTAGGAGGAGGAGTAGAACATATGAGGAAGCAGATACAGAACTGTAGATGTAAACACACACACACACACACACACATACACACCATCAACACATGCAAGCACGCACAAATAAATACATATATGCATACATATATGCACACATAATAGAATGTATAGACATGTATCATTATTAAATTCCATGTGAATTGTCAGCACTTTTGTTTTGTGCACAAAATGGCAGCTGACTGTAAAATGATAACTGCTCTGAAACTTCATGCTACATTTACCTTCTGCAGGAAATGATACAGCCTAAAAACTTATATTAAAACATAAATTTTTTATCATTAAATTTACTTACACAGCAAGTAACTACATGTTCATCTGCCAAGTGACTACAGATAAATAACACTGTGTAGACCAATTCTGCATGTAAATAACACCTGTGCAACTCAAACCAGAATGTAAATAAATTTTGGTGCATCATATGTTTTAATTTAATAAATAAAATATTGTTTGTGATGTAGTTCATACACTGTGCCTCATTGGATAGAGAATTACGGTGAAGAAGCTCATGAATATATAATCCAAATATACATACAGAGTTTATCATGTTTTATTAGGATTTTAATATGAGAACGGAACATTTCTGAATGTTTAAACACAGCTAATGAAACACATGGATATGAAATACACATGGATACTGTCTGGCAGCCTAGAGTTTTCTGTTTTAAACATCAGTCAGGTAAAATGCAATTTCACATGGTGTTAAGTAGAGCAAGGCTCATGATTATGGGAAAACATACATTTTGGTCATACGTACTTTGATTGCTATACACAGACACATTCAGCATTTGCACATAGTCAGAACACTTCTTAAATAAAATATGTCAGCGCATTTCAGTAAAGTCAGAGTTTTATAAGAGTCTCTTTTGGTGAATGTAAATAAGGCCTTTCTGGAGCCAAAGCTGACTGACAGTCTGTAAAATCATTACACCGTTCATTACATTACATTATAATAATTTTGCAGACGCTCTTATCCCAAGCATTTTACAACTCAAAGTGCGTTAAGCCGGGGATGTAGAGTCCTTCATTCAGAAATTTGTTTACCTCTTTTTCTTCACAGAGAGTAAAGCATAACACACTGGTTCTTAACCTGGGTTCGATCGAACCCCAGGGGTTCGGTGAGTCAGTCACAGGGGTTTGGCGGAGGTCAAGACACACACCTGACTCATATGATTCGTGACGACACGCCCTGCTTGGTGATCAAGAAGGGTTCGGTGAATGCGCATATGAAACTGGTGGGGTTCAGTACCTCCAACAAGGTTAAGAACCACTCGCATAACACAACAATAGAAACAATCTCAGTTTTAAGGCATAGAGAAAAAGGCATAAAAATATTTACAGTTTTCATAATTTCATGTGTCAAATTCTCCCTTAAACCCACTGAATTCAGCAAATAATCAACACTTAAATTTTTCACATTCACTTTAATAACCCATATTTTTAGTTGGATTATATACACTAGACAATATTGATATTTCCCAAGGTATATCACTTAAAGGGAGCACAAGTAAAGCTCTCTTTATATTCAAATATACTCTTTAAATATTTTTATTCATCTATATGAAACAGAAGATATGACTTAAGGACAGTTGGTCAGTGATATTTCATGTTGAGTGCATTTTTGAAACAGGTCACTTAATTAGCAGCCATGTTGGAATGAATGCTTATGTCATGTGAAACATGTAAAATCAGCTCTTTGGTGCCCCTTGTGGCCCGGATGCTAAAATGCATGAAGCTCTTCCCTCATTCAGGAAGCTCTGAATCTGTAGGGCTCTCAGCCATTAACCAGTGGCTGTTTACTACGGCTCTGTCGTTAAGTTAAGACAAGGCACTCAATAGAAATATGCTTTTTTTTTACTTGAATGGGAATGAACTATCACTAAATACTATCAAAACTTCAAGCTTGTAGAGACAGGTCTAAATATGGCTCTTGGTAATATGTTCTCATATATTTGTATTTACTGAAACATTATGAGCTGTTGAGTTTAGCAGTTATATTTTCCTGCTTGCCTTATAACTGTGGATCCCAGTGAAAGTAAGTCATAAACAGAGATGTTTGGAAACACACAAATAGAGATCAGCAATCCTGCAGCACAGAAACACTGCATCCTGACTCTGAAACATGGGTACATGAGACCCACAATCACAATGCCATTAGATTGAATCCTCCATGATCCACCTGAAGCATGAGAAAACCTCAGAGGTTGGGGGAGACTTGAGATGTGCCCCACACAATTACAGAACTATCAGAACTACATGCTTAATTTCTGTATGGGTAAAGAACAAAAACAACAGTTTTGCAACAGTGAAGGGTTCTGGTAGTTCTGTAATATCTATGGTGGAGTGGGAGGGGTCACATTTGGAGATCTTCCTGTTGGGTTATAGGTGGGAGGGGTCACATTTGGAGATCTTCCTGTTGGGTTATAGGTGGGAGGGGTCACATTTGGATATCTTCCTGTTGGGTTACAGGTGATCACAGTCCTAAATGAATAATAAAAAGTACACCCACCTCGGTGACTGACAGACAGATAAGAGGAACATGAGCAGAGAACCATGTTACACTGCCCCTGTGCTGTTATCAATATTAAACTTAATATCAACATCCTAGATGCAGAAAGTCAAGCAATATACCACAAACCATACCATGCTTTCCACTGATAAAGGACTCAAAATGCTAATTACAATGCCTTAGCCTTACAGGAAAAACACACTGTTACACATACAGGACAAGAACAAAACCAAAAAGTTCACAAGAAAAGCCAAAAATAGCATTTCACTGAAAGGAGCAAAAGCATATATAGAAAGTAAATAAAATAAGAACACTCACCTTCTTTCTCTGGCTGTGATTACAAAACCCCTTTAATCAGAAATAAAGCAGTTAGTTCTGCATGCAGGTGATACAGCTTCACTATAACTGACCTGAGGAAAACGAGATGATGCAGGTGGTGTCATGTGACCAGTCCCCTAAGATGAGACTGCATGGATACTTTGCCCATACCCTCTTTCTTAACAGTTTGTTTCGTGATATTTAATACATACACTGTTTAATGTATTACATGGAGCAATAATGACAAAAACCTGTATCCTACACACACACGACACACACAGAAGGGAAGAGAGCAGAACACAAGGTGCCTCTGAATTTCTACATCCTCAGAATCTAAATACATATAGATATATATATATACTCAAACATATATAAAAATTCCAATTTATTGCTTAAATGATCAAGTGGGATTTATTCAGGTTTAGTAATTCACACCTTTGCCTTTAAATGGAAAGAAGGTGTTCATTTGCCCATTCAAGAAACAGAGCAGATGTTACTCTGCATGCAGGTGATACAGCTTCATTTTACTATGAAATACATAAATGAGATCACGTGACCAGTATCAGGTGATCATCAATACTGTGTTCCAAGTTCAACCTGTAAAGCCTGTGCCCCCTTTTCACTAATTTCTCTGGAGACACTTATACACAAATGCAAACACACAGATGAACACACATGTATAGACACATAGACACATGTAATCACATAAATGAATCACATACTCACATAAACTGAAACACTTACCTCCTTTGTTCTTACCTAAAATCAGAAAGAGAGAACAGAGTGAGGCTCATCTGAGCGACATATTCCTAAATCAATACCACCTGAGTACTATACACCTCTCCTTACACCACCTTTACCAACCTGTCACATTACACCACCTTTACCAACCTGCCTCCTTACACCACCTTTACCAACCTGTCTCCTTATACCACCTTTACCAACCTGTCTCCTTACACAACCTTTACCAATCTGTCTCCTTACACCACCTTTACCAACCTGCCTCCTTACATCACCTTTACCAACCTGCCTCCTTACACCACCTTTACCAACCTGCCTCCTTACACCACCTTTACCAACCTGTCTTCTTACACCACCTTTACCAACCTGCCTCCTTACACCACCTTTACCAACCTGCCTCCTTACATCACCTTTACCAACCTGTCTCATTACACCACCTTTACCAACCTGCCTCCTTACACCACCTTTACCAACCTGTCTCCTTACACCACCTTTACCAACCTGTCTCCTTACACCACCTTTACCAACCTGCCTCCTTACACCACCTTTACCAACCTGCCTCCTTACACCACCTTTACCAACCTGCCTCCTTACATCACCTTTACCAACCTGTCTCATTACACCACCTTTACCAACCTGCCTCCTTACACCACCTTTACCAACCTGTCTCATTACACCACCTTTACCAACCTGTCACATTACACCACCTTTACCAACCTGCCTCCTTACACCACCTTTACCAACCTGCCTCCTTACATCACCTTTACCAACCTGTCTCATTACACCACCTTTACCAACCTTTCTCATTACACCACCTTTACCAACCTGCCTCCTTACACCACCTTTACCAACCTGCCTCCTTACACCACCTTTACCAACCTGTCTCCTTTTACCACCTATACCAACCTGTCTCATTACACCACCTTTACCAACCTGCCTCCTTACACCACCTTTACTAACGTGTCTCATTACACCACCTGTACCAACCTGTCATATTACACCACCTGTACCAACCTGTCACATTACACCACCTTTACCAACCTGTCTCATTACACCACCTGTACCAACCTGTCACATTACACCACCTTTACCAACCTGCCTCCTTACACCACCTTTACTAACCTGTCTCATTACACCACCTTAATCAACCTGCCTCCTTACACCACCTTTGCCAACCTGTCTCATTACACCACCTGTACCAACCTGTCTCATTAAACCACCTTTACCAACCTGTCTCCTTACACCACCTTTGCTAACCTGTCTCATTACACCACCTTAATCAACCTGCCTCCTTACACCACCTTTGCCAACCTCTCTCATTACACCACCTGTACCAACCTGTCTCATTACACCACCTTTACCAACCTGTCTCTTTACACCACCTTTACCAACCTGTCTCATTACACCACCTTTACCAACCTGCCTCCTTACACCACCTTTACCAACCTGTCTCATTAAACCACCTTTACCAACCTGTCTCCTTACACCACCTTCACCAACCTGTCTCATTACACCACCTTTACCAACCTGCCTCCTTAGACTACCTTTACCAACCTGCCTCCTTACACCACCTTTGCTAACCTGTCTCATTACACCACCTTTACCAACCTGCCTCCTTACACCACCTTTGCTAACCTGTCTCATTACACCACCTTAATCAACCTGCCTCCTTACACCACCTTTGCCAACCTGTCTCATTACACCACCTTTACCAACCTGCCTCCTTACACCACCTTTACCAACCTGTCTCATTACACCACTTTTACCAACCTGCCTCATTACACCACCTTTACCAACCTGCCTCCTTACACCACCTTTACCAACCTGTCTCATCACACCACCTTTGCTAACCTTTCTCATTACACCACCTTAATAAACCTGTCTCCTTACACCACCTTTGCCAACCTGTCTCATTACACCACCTGTACCAACCTGTCTCATTACACCACCTGTACCAACCTGTCTCATTACACCACCTTTACCAACCTGTCTCATTACACCACCTTTACCAACCTGCCTCCTTAGACCACCTTTACCAACCTGTCTCCTTACACCACCTTTGCTAACCTGTCTCATTACACCACCTTAATAAACCTGCCTCCTTACACCACCTTTGCCAACCTCTCTCATTACACCACCTGTACCAACCTGTCTCATTACACCACCTTTACCAACCTGTCTCCTTATACCACCTTTGCTAACCTGTCTCATTACACCACCTTAATCAACCTGCCTCCTTACACCACCTTTACCAACCTGCCTCCTTACACCACCTTTACCAACCTGTGTCCTTATATCACCTTTACCAACCTGTCTCCTTACACCACCTTCACCAACCTGTCTCATTACACCACCTTTACCAACCTGCCTCCTTAGACTACCTTTACCAACCTGCCTCATTACACCACCTTTGCTAACCTGTCTCATTACACCACCTTTACCAACCTGCCTCCTTACACCACCTTTGCTAACCTGTCTCATTACACCACCTTAATCAACCTGCCTCCTTACACCACCTTTGCCATCCTGTCTCATTACACCACCTTTACCAACCTGTCTCATTAAACCACCTTTACCAACCTGTCTCATTAAACCACCTTTACCAACCTGTCTCATTACACCACCTTTACCAACCTGTCTCATTAAACCACCTTTACCAACCTGTCTCATTAAACCACCTTTACCAACCTGCCTCCTTACACCATCTTTGCCAACCTGCATCCTTACACCACCTTTACCAACCTGCCTCCTTACACCACCTTTACCAACCTGTCTCATTACACCACATTTACCAACCTGTCTCCTTACACCACCTTTACCAACCTGTCTCATTACACCACCTTTACCAACCTGTCTCCTTACACCACCTTTGCCAATCTGTGTGTGATTAGGAACAGGAGTGATACTTACTGTAATACAGACACTCAGACCCTTCTGTTACTGACAGAGAGGACTCTGTGTGTGATTAGGAACAGGAGTGATACTTGCTGTAATACAGACACTCAGACCCTTCTGTTACTGACAGAGAGGACTCTGTGTGTGATTAGGAACAGGAGTGATACTTACTGTAATACAGACACTCAGACCCTTCTGTTACTGACAGAGAGGGACTCTGTGTGTGATTAGGAACAGGAGTGATACTTACTGTAATACAGACACTCAGACCCTTCTGTTACTGACAGAGAGGGACTCTGTGTGTGATTAGGAACAGGAGTGATACTTGCTGTAATACAGACACTCAGACCCTTCTGTTACTGACAGAGAGGGACTCTGTGTGTGATTAGGAACAGGAGTGATACTGTAATACAGACACTCAGACCCTTCTGTTACTGACAGAGGGACTCTGTGTGTGATTAGGAACAGGAGTGATACTTACTGTAATACGGACACTCAGACCCTTCTGTTACTGACAAGAGGGACTCTGTGTGTGATTAGGAACAGGAGTGATACTTACTGTAATACAGACACTCAGACCCTTCTGTTACTGACAGAGAGGGACTCTGTGTGTGATTAGGAACAGGAGTGATACTTACTGTAATACAGACACTCAGACCCTTCTGTTACTGACAGAGAGGACTCTGTGTGTGATTAGGAACAGGAGTGATACTTACTGTAATACGGACACTCAGACCCTTCTGTTACTGACAAAGAGGGACTCTGTGTGTGATTAGGAACAGGAGTGATACTTACTGTCATACAGACACTCAGAGCCTTCTGTTACTGACAGAGAGGGACTCTGTGTGTGATTAGGAACAGGAGTGATACTGTAATACAGACACTCAGACCCTTCTGTTACTGACAGAGAGGGGACTCTGTGTGTGATTAGGAACAGGAGTGATACTTACTGTAATACAGACACTCAGACCCTTCTGTTACTGACAGAGAGGGACTCTGTGTGTGATTAGGAACAGGAGTGATACTTACTGTAATACAGACACTCAGACCCTTCTGTTACTGACAGAGAGGGACTCTGTGTGTGATTAGGAACAGGAGTGATACTTACTGTAATACAGACACTCAGACCCTTCTGTTACTGACAGAGAGGGACTCTGTGTGTGATTAGGAACAGGAGTGATACTTACTGTAATACAGACACTCAGACCCTTCTGTTACTGACAGAGAGGGACACTGTGTGTGATTAGGAACAGGAGTGATACTTACTGTAATACAGACACTCAGACCCTTCTGTTACTGACAGAGAGGACTCTGTGTGTGATTAGGAACAGGAGTGATACTTACTGTAATACAGACACTCAGAGCCTTCTGTTACTGACAGAGAGGGACTCTGTGTGTGATTAGGAACAGGAGTGATACTTCGGCAATACAGACACTCAGACCCTTCTGTTACTGACAGAGAGGGACTCTGTGTGTGATTAGGAACAGGAGTGATACTTACGGCAATACAGACACTCAGACCCTTCTGTTACTGACAGAGAGGGACTCTGTGTGTGATTAGGAACAGGAGTGATACTTACTGTAATACAGACACTCAGACCCTTCTGTTACTGACAGAGAGGGACTCTGTGTGTGATTAGGAACAGGAGTGATACTTACGGCAATACAGTATGCTGATGACTACAGTGGTAATGAAGAAAAAAACTGCTGCACAGACGCTAACAATCAGGACAATATTTGGTCCAGCATTGCCACCTGAGGATTGGAGAAAATAGAGACATTAAAAACACTGGTCAAAAAGCAGTCAAAGCCACAAGTTCACTATGTCTGATGCTGGCAGACCTGTCAGTCTCTACAACACAACTGAGTGTGCTTCCATCAGAGGTGGCTTTGACTCCACTGCAGGCTCCTACAGGGGAACTCAGACCACAGCACCATGCAGCCTGTACCAAAGCACACTCTAGAGCTCAAACAGGAGGCTGCAGGCTCCTACAGGGGAACTCAGACCACAGCACCATGCAGCCTGTACCAAAGCACACTCTAGAGCTCAAACAGGAGGCTGCAGGCTCCTACAGGGAACTCAGACCACAGCACCATGCAGCCTGTACCAAAGCACACTCTAGAGCTCAAACAGGAGGCTGCAGGCTCCTACAGGGGAACTCAGACCACAGCACCATGCAGCCTGTACCAAAGCACACTCTAGAGCTCAAACAGGAGGCTGCAGGCTCCTACAGGGAACTCAGACCACAGCACCATGCAGCCTGTACCAAAGCACACTCTAGAGCTCAAACAGGAGGCTGCAGACTCCTACAGGGGAACTCAGACCACAGCACCATGCAGCCTGTACCAAAGCACACTCTAGAGCTCAAACAGGAGGCTGCAGGCTCCTACAGGGAACTCAGACCACAGCACCATGCAGCCTGTACCAAAGCACACTCTAGAGCTCAAACAGGAGGCTGCAGGCTCCTACAGGGAACTCAGACCACAGCACCATGCAGCCTGTACCAAAGCACACTCTAGAGCTCAAACAGGAGGCTGCAGGCTCCTACAGGGGAACTCAGACCACAGCACCATGCAGCCTGTACCAAAGCACACTCTAGAGCTCAAACAGGAGGCTGCAGGCTCCTACAGGGAACTCAGACCACAGCACCATGCGGCCTGTACCAAAGAACACTCTAGAGCTCAAACAGGAGGCTGCAGACTCCTACAGGGGAACTCAGACCACAGCACCATGCAGCCTGTACCAAAGCACACTCTAGAGCTCAAACAGGAGGCTGCAGGCTCCTACAGGGAACTCAGACCACAGCACCATGCAGCCTGTACCAAAGCACACTCTAGAGCTCAAACAGGAGGCTGCAGGCTCCTACAGGGGAGCAGGTCACAAGAGGGAATGTGATCAGGTGTGAAAGAGGTACATGAAGCTCACCTGCACATTCTTCCCCCACAGTGACTGTGCTCCTCTCTCTGCTGACGGAGTTTACAGCCTCACAGGTGTAGGTGCCACCCCTCTCCACAGCTTCAGGCAGTTTCACATATGGGGCATTAAGAGAATCAGAGCTGATGAAGCTCTCCTCCTCCTCCCCCTCTCTGTACCAGGACAGGGTCACTTCTGTCCCCCTGTCCACAGTGCAGTATAAAGTGCAGGAATCTTTATTATAGGAGACGTTGGGCTTTGATACAGGAACTGCCAAAGTAGGGAGCAGAAGAATTAATCAATTAAATATACATTTCCTGTACAGAATTATGACAGTGAATCCAGTATTCCAACCCTTATTCAGCTGACATTAATATGACTCAGATATTAATTTAAATGATACATGTATTGAATCAACAGAGACTGAGTAAAACTTATCTAACTGATATTCAAAACCAACGAGTAAAATATATGAACAAGCAAGAATAATTCAATGCCCAGTCAGATGGGACCTGCAGATTGTGTCACTGTAAAGAATGACATCATCACTCCAGGTGAGAATGGCATTGTCTGTCCAGCAGTTTCAGCACCTCAGCACTACAAACAGGTAGTTATTGACATCATTACTCTGCAACTTACCATTGCCCTCTAGAAAACGAAGTCAAAAGTATTTCCGGAACATATGAAAAGAGAGACGATAAACTATATATTAAATATTCTTTTTCAGAGAGAACAGGTATCAGCACAAATTTTGTATAATTCACAATACACTTGAAGAAGGATAAAATTCAGCAACAATCTCAGCACTACAAACTGGATATGCTATTCGGTGAGGATTATGTAAAAATATTCGAATCCCAGTTCTGCAACAAAATAATAAAAAATGGCATCAGACGAGTCAAAGTATTTAATTTGTGGAAAGTTTGGGGACACATTGAAAGAGGCACATGATAACATTCTGTATAGAGAATGAACAAATGGTATCAATAAAATAAATCTAATTTTCTTTTCATGCTCATGTTTTATGTATACAGTGTGTATCCTGTATGTGTTAGATCAATGCATATAGTCAGAAGGATAAAACATAATCACATTTATTTGGGGTTTGGGGGATATTAAACAGGTTAGAGAGAGAATACAACAATCACATGTAAAACATATTTTTTAAAGAGAAAACCCTATACTGTACATGGTTATGTAGAACAGAACTTTTTCAGCTGTAATAGCAGTTTAGATCAGGATTTCAGAATGTCGTTCCTGAAAGTGGCCATGTCAAACTGTCCTTTTTAAAAACACGATTAATGGTCACATACTGCTGTATTACATTAACTTTACAGTTCACTCTGAGCTGATAGAGCAGTATTACTATAGACGCACTAAAACAATGATACTTACCGTATACAGTCAGCTGGTAGAGTTTTTCTGGATTAGCATCATTCTTTACTCTGTACTCTCCAGAGTCCTCCACCTTCAGCCCAGTGATGGAGAAGAGTCCAGTGCTGCTGTCCCACTGCACTCTGCCTGTGAACTGCTTATTAGGGACTGTAAACTGACCACCGCTGACATCTCCAATGGCTTTAACCCTGCTGGTGCCATCTCCATTGGTTGAACCACTGTAAGTCAAACTCCCATCGCTTCCCACAGCAGTTGGGAAGGTGACAGTGTCTCCCACTCTGAGATTCAGCTCCTCAGGCTGGGCAGAGGACACACTCACTGCTGCAGACACAGAGAAAGGGAAAATCTTCAGACAATTTATTTTATATAACTCAAACACACAGGTATGTAAGCTGTACCATGCTTCCAAAACACAACAATAAGTATAATTTCATAATTTAACACAACTGCTGTATTTAGCATTTAACTGTCATATTTAATGAAGCTAAAATCCTTTCTGCAAGCCTAACTGCCCATAAGGAGGCACTACACACTGCCGATATAAACCCATATAATCTGTAGTGTATCTATCAGTAATGCCCCACAGTAACCATGGAGCTGCAGTCACATGACCTCACCCCTGCATCCCCCACCCCACTGCCACTCCTTTATGATGTCACTCCTGCTCCAGCCACCCTGAACTGCTCTGCATTCACTCTCATTTCTGAACTCATCTTCCCATAAGTCCTGCTGTCACATCCTCATATACAATCTGACCTGGATTTTCCAGGGAGGTGCCTGGCACGGAGCCCAAACTAAGATAATCACCCCAAGCCCAACTCAGTCTGCCTGGCTGCAAGTGGCGTACCTGACTGATAATTCAGTTCTAGTGCCATAGAACATGAAAACCTTACAGATTTTTATTGAGATTTTGATTTTAAAAAATACACACGTATACACGAGTGAAACACCACACAGTGTTCTTCCATTAAAAACTGGAGACTGGGAGTTCTGCCTGTATGTGGTCAATATCAGGGCAATTATAAAACTGATATTACGATCTGATGTGACATGTTTGATTTAAAAAGACCTCATAGTTTACTCAATTGCTATATATGATACGTTTGTGCTGTTGGTGCACTCTTATTGTGATTCATGTTTATTGTCTGATAAGAATGCTTCAAACGCGGAAATGAGGTCCTTACACAGACACTCAAAGACTGAATTAAAATTTTGGACCCTTCTGTCACAGAGTCCAAAGGGGGGCGTTCTTTGGCACTCCTCTTGAAACAGGAAGTGCTTTTGGTTGCCGTCCAACACTTCAGCAGAACATCCTAAGTATTTCGGGTAACTGCCAAACCCTCCTGGAGCAGCACGCGCTCTTGCAGGTTCCTGGAGTACGAGCTCTGTCGCGACATTTCTTTCGCGTTGACCTCGTTTGCGCAACATAAATACGGTCACTTCGCAGTTAGTTTGCCAATTTGAACTAGGACTACTCGTAAACAGTGCAATGTCATGCATTACCATCCGTGACAAACCATATTGTGTGCGCGGATGTTGCCTGCCAGCTGTGACGTATTAATGTAGAACTACTGTACATTAAGTTGTTAACTATTAAAGATGTTAAAAGCAGTTTTTCTAACAAATATAAAGTAAATATACAAATAAATAAAACAAAATATTAATTTTCACTTCCATATTGGATATGTTAATAACTGTTTCCCAGCTTTTCCTAAGACATGCAACACAAACATCCTAAAATGAGGTACGGTCGGTCGCATCCCATCCACACATTTTAAAAAGCATGCGCAATGCGATCACGGAGAGGGATCGCAAACAGTTAAGGTTCGGTGGATCTGCACTGATGTAATGCACAGCAGTCCCCGTCTTAACTACTCGAGACCGCCCGTTTCATACAAAGGGCTAGATAAAATACAGTCTTTACGAGTAAACAATTTCACTGCATATTTAGTAATACACAATAAGCATTTATTTGTGAGAGAATCATGACTGCGCACGGAATGGAAAACATCCGACGCAGCTATTTCATTCACAGGTACTTTCGGTTTTAACCCTGGCAAACATGTGAAAGCCTCAGCGATGTATAAACTGAGCCATCTGGCACGCTCATTCAAAAAGACATCGTTACAGACGATAAATAGTTGCTGTATTACCTGCGATGCACAGAATACAAATCGAGAAGATGCGCTCCATGTTTGATTTCCGCTGAAGCTTCTCGGATGTTGCTCGGTCGCTCGGTTCACTCCTCTCTCTCCTCTCCTGTTATCGTGCCCGGGCCACGCCTTCCTCCCATCACTGCTGGGTTCCCACTAGAAATCCTCACTGGACTTTTTAATGTCCACCCCCCACCCCCACCCCCCAAATTAGGTAAGGCGAGTATGCAAAGATCCGCACATTAGTACATTAGTGTCTGTCTTTATGTTTTAGTGCTTCTGTGGTGCTTCCTAAAACGCCGCAGTCTTACTGTGCACGGGCGTTTAAAAGCACCCTAAATGTAGCATGAAGTTAAGTACTACATATACAAAGTTTCTTTAAGTTTTGTTCATGCCTGGAGCCATTTTATCTACATGTGTATGATAAAGGACGACTGGAAACCTGGCAACCTATCCCATGTATTGATAAGTCTTTGTGTGAAATAATACTTCCTTGTATCAGTGCGGAACTTACTCTTAACTAATTCCCATTTATGTCCCCTAGTTCTACAGACTGAACATACCCTAGAAAATATATTTCAGTTAACCTTGCTTAGCCCTTTAATAAATGTAAGAACTTCTATTAGATCACCTCTAACTCTCCTTTTGCTAAGTTTTAATAAGTAACATCAGTCTTTGGCCTTTTTTTCCACTATAGCACACTGCCTACATCCTGCTCAGCTTTGGCCAATTCCAACATCTTTACCAAATTCAGAACATTCCAGTTTGTTCCTCCCATGAAGTAGTCTTGTCTAAGGTTCTTATTTCCCACATGCAAAACTTTACATTTAGTTGTATTCACTGTCATCTGCCCACTTTTGGGTTCTGTTTAAGTCTTTCTGTATTACCTTAGTTGATTCTATACTGTTGGCCGGACCCACTTGTTTTGTATCTGGAAATTTGACTATTTCACTACTAACCTCTGCATCAATATCGTTTATCATCGGCCCTCACATCAAAAAAAAAAATCAAGAGGAGCTTTGATTCATACAGCCAGTTTAGAAATCATTTCAGTTTAACTCTTTTAAATTCTTCAGTTTCTTACTTAAACTCTTCAGTTTCATACTTAAACTCTTCAGTTTCTTAGTGCTTAATGCGGTACCAAATGCAAGCGCATCCATAACTGGCACCTTCAGCGTTTCGACAGACCTGCGTTAGTGTGCGTATGGATCCCCCGTCTGATGCTGCTTTTGTACCTGATAATTATGCCCCCCCCCATATGCTAATGACAGCTCTGTTCATCATTAGCTGCTCTATGTTCCAGCCTGATTATGGGTATTAATATGCCGCGCCTGAATCCATCATTTCCAGGAGGAACCACGGAGTAAGAGTGTAATTAGCAGATCCTGGGGACTCAGAGTAGAGCCCCAGACTTACGCTCACGCTCAACCCCATTAAAACCGCAGCCCAGAGAGCGAAACGAGCACACAGGACCTCGAAAGCCAAACCAGAGAGGGAGTGTGACAGCCAGCCAGCAGAGGAGGAGACCGATACAGGTTAGTGAAGAAAACACGTCAGTAATTGAAATTGATTTTCATGTTACCGGCCAAATTCTCCTTCTGCTCTTCTGTGATGCCTATGGGGCCAGACCACCAGCCAAAAAGCATCAAAAACACCATTACTGCTAATTAAGGGTCTCACAAAACAATGCCAGTGCAAGTGTAAGACCGCGCAAGCAGGGCCCAACCATAAGTACGT
>CM040758.1:27184966-27304966 GCA_022829145.1 Albula goreensis | reverse complement strand
AACCTTAGCCCTACCCCTAGAACCAACAATCTACTCTTGAGAAGATTAAACAAAAACACTCAAGAATTCAACTAACTCTAATCCTTACACTATCCTTAACTCTAACACTAACCCTAACCCTTACACTAACCTTAACTCTAACCCTAACTCTAATCCTTACACTAACTTTAACTCTAACCCTAATCCTTACACTAACCTTAACTCTAACCCTAACCCTAACCCTAACCCTTACACTAACCTAAAATCTAACACTAACCCTAACCCTTACACTAACCTGAACTCTAACACTAACCCTAACCCTTACACTAACCTTAACTCTAACACTAACCCTAACCCTTACACTAACCTTAACTCTAACACTAACCCTAACCCTTACACTAACCTTAACTCTCACACCAACCCTAACCCTTACACTAACCTTAACTCTAACACTAACCCTAACCCTTACACTAACCTTAACTCTAACACTAACCCTAAGCCTTACACTAACCTTATCTCTAACACTAACCCTAACCCTTACACTAACCTTAACTCTAACACTAACCCTAACCCTTACAATAACCTAAACTCTAACACTAACCCTAACCCTTACACTAACCTTATCTCTAACACTAACCCTAACCCTTACACTAACCTTAACTCTAACACTAACCCTAACCCTTACACTAACCTAAACTCTAACACTAACCCTAACCCTTACACTAACCTTATCTCTAACACTAACCCTAACCCTTATACTAACCTAAACTCTAACACTAACCCTAACCCTTACACTAACCTAAACTCTAACACTAACCCTAACCCTTACACTAACCTTATCTCTAACACTAACCCTAACCCTTATACTAACCTTAACTCTAACACTAACCCTAACCCTTACACTAAC
Organism: Albula goreensis; assembly: GCA_022829145.1. NCBI lineage: Eukaryota > Metazoa > Chordata > Actinopteri > Albuliformes > Albulidae > Albula > Albula goreensis. The sequence continues at coordinate 27,304,080 of CM040758.1, read as the reverse complement.
CTAAACTCTAACACTAACCCTAACCCTTACACTAACCTAAACTCTAACACTAACCCTAAGCCTTACACTAACCTTATCTCTAACACTAACCCTAACCCTTACACTAACCTTAACTCTAACACTAACCCTAACCCTTACACTAACCTAAACTCTAACACTAACCCTAACCCTTACACTAACCTTATCTCTAACACTAACCCTAACCCTTACACTAACCTTAACTCTCACACCAACCCTAACCCTTACACTAACCTTAACTCTAACACTAACCCTAACCCTTACACTAACCTTAACTCTAACACTAACCCTAACCCTTACACTAACCTTATCTCTAACACTAACCCTAACCCTTACACTAACCTTAACTCTAACACTAACCCTAACCCTTACACTAACCTAAACTCTAACACTAACCCTAACCCTTACACTAAACTTATCTCTAACACTAACCCTAACCCTTACACTAACCTTAACTCTCACACCAACCCCTAACCCTTACACTAACCTTAACTCTAACACTAACCCTAACCCTTACACTAACCTTAACTCTAACACTAACCCTAACCTTACACTAACCTTATCTCTAACACTAACCCTAACCCTTACACTAACCTTAACTGTAACACTAACCCTAACCCTTACACTAACCTAAACTCTAACACTAACCCTAACCCCTTACACTAACCTTATCTCTAACACTAACCCTAACCCTTACACTAACCTTAACTCTCACACCAACCCTAACCCTTACACTAACCTTAACTCTAACACTAACCCTAACCCTTACACTAACCTTAACTCTAACACTAACCCTAACCCTTACACTAACCTAAACTCTAACACTAACCCTAACCCTTACACTAACCTAAACTCTAACACTAACCCTAACCCTTACACTAACCTTATCTCTAACACTAACCCTAACCCTTACACTAACCTTAACTGTCACACCAACCCTAACCCTTACACTAACCTTAACTCTAACACTAACCCTAACCCTTACACTAACCTTAACTCTAACACTAACCCTAAGCCTTACACTAACCTTATCTCTAACACTAACCCTAACCCTTACACTAACCTTAACTCTAACACTAACCCTAACCCTTACACTAACCTTAACTCTAACACTAACCCTAACCCTTACACTAACCTTAACTCTCACACCAACCCTAACCCTTACACTAACCTTAACTCTAACACTAACCCTAACCCTTACACTAACCTTAACTCTAACACTAACCCTAAGCCTTACACTAACCTTATCTCTAACACTAACCCTAACCCTTACACTAACCTAACTCTAACACTAACCCTAACCCTTACACTAACCTAAACTCTAACACTAACCCTAACCCTTACACTAACCTTATCTCTAACACTAACCCTAACCCTTACACTAACCTTAACTCTAACACTAACCCTAACCCTTACACTAACCTAAACTCTAACACTAACCCTAACCCTTACACTAACCTTATCTCTAACACTAACCCTAACCCTTATACTAACCTAAACTCTAACACTAACCCTAACCCTTACACTAACCTAAACTCTAACACTAACCCTAACCCTTACACTAACCTTATCTCTAACACTAACCCTAACCCTTATACTAACCTTAACTCTAACACTAACCCTAACCCTTACACTAACCTAAACTCTAACACTAACCCTAACCCTTACACTAACCTAAACTCTAACACTAACCCTAAGCCTTACACTAACCTTATCTCTAACACTAACCCTAACCCTTACACTAACCTTAACTCTAACACTAACCCTAACCCTTACACTAACCTAAACTCTAACACTAACCCTAACCCTTACACTAACCTTATCTCTAACACTAACCCTAACCCTTACACTAACCTTAACTCTCACACCAACCCTAACCCTTACACTAACCTTAACTCTAACACTAACCCTAACCCTTACACTAACCTTAACTCTAACACTAACCCTAACCCTTACACTAACCTTATCTCTAACATTAACCCTAACCCTTACACTAACCTTAACTCTAACACTAACCCTAACCCTTACACTAACCTAAACTCTAACACTAACCCTAACCCTTACACTAAACTTATCTCTAACACTAACCCTAACCCTTACACTAACCTTAACTCTAACACCAACCCTAACCCTTACACTAACCTTAACTCTAACACTAACCCTAACCCTTACACTAACCTTAACTCTAACACTAACCCTAACCCTTACACTAACCTTATCTCTAACACTAACCCTAACCCTTACACTAACCTTAACTGTAACACTAACCCTAACCCTTACACTAACCTAAACTCTAACACTAACCCTAACCCTTACACTAACCTTATCTCTAACACTAACCCTAACCCTTTACACTAACCTTAACTCTCACACCAACCCTAACCCTTACACTAACCTTAACTCTAACACTAACCCTAACCCTTACACTAACCTTAACTCTAACACTAACCCTAACCCTTACACTAACCTAAACTCTAACACTAACCCTAACCTCACACCAACCTAAACTCTAACACTAACCCTAACCCTTACACTAACCTTATCTCTAACACTAACCCTAACCCTTACACTAACCTTAACTGTCACACCAACCCTAACCCTTACACTAACCTTAACTCTAACACTAACCCTAACCCTTACACTAACCTTAACTCTAACACTAACCCTAAGCCTTACACTAACCTTATCTCTAACACTAACCCTAACCCTTACACTAACCTTAACTCTAACACTAACCCTAACCCTTACACTAACCTAAACTCTAACACTAACCCTAACCCTTACACTAACCTTATCTCTAACACTAACCCTAACCCTTACACTAACCTTATCTCTAACACTAACCCTAACCCTTACACTAACCTTAACTCTAACACTAACCCTAACCCTTACACTAACCTAAACTCTCACACCAACCCTAACCCTTACACTAACCTTAACTCTAACACTAACCCTAACCCTTACACTAACCTTAACTCTAACACTAACCCTAACCCTTACACTAACCTTATCTCTAACACTAACCCTAACCCTTACACTAACCTTAACTCTAACACTAACCCTAACCCTTACACTAACCTAAACTCTAACACTAACCCTAACCCTTACACTAACCTTATCTCTAACACTAACCCTAACCCTTATACTAACCTTAACTCTAACACTAACCCTAACCCTTACACTAACCTAAACTCTAACACTAACCCTAACCCTTACACTAACCTAAACTCTAACACTAACCCTAACCCTTACACTAACCCTTGCAATTCCCTCAAACACTGATTCCCCAGAACATCACTGCAAATGAGAAGCATGTTCTCAGTTGAGCCAGGCCTGTTCGGTAAAGGATTAAAAAGTGTTTTCAGTTTACTCAATGGATATGTGTTGCTCAGTTAATATAGAGAGGACAACATGTTATAAAAACGCAATGTAGGCTAACAACAAAAATGGATTCTGTTTTTTCTTAAAAGTGATTTCTTTGGGGATATAAGGCTTTTATTACTAGATTCTTTCATTATTCCCTCATGTGACGTGGAGAAAAGAATTAAATTTCTAGTACAACTCTGGTTAGATATTTTGTGGACCTGGTGCTGACAGATGTGAGGAGCTGCTGAGGAACTAAGCTCCAAACAGATGAGGCTGAGGAGGGGAAACACATGGCCAGAGACACTCTCACTTCTGCCTCCATCAGAACCAGCACAGGAAACACGCCAGCGCAGAAAAAACACTGAGCACTGGCATCACCAGGGTAATCAAAACACACATCTGTGTTACAGAATCAGATTCAACACTTAGGCACAGCAGAAACACTGAGCACTGGCATCAACAGGGTAATCAAAACACACATCCAGGACTGGTTCTGTGGATCCCATAGCCGGGCCCAGTTCTGTGGGAACCTCAGCAGGGTCCGGTTCTGTGGGAACCTCAGCTGGGTCCGGTTCTGTGGGAACCTCAGCAGGGTCCGGTTCTGTGGGAACCTCAGCTGGGTCCGGTTCTGTGGGAACCTCAGCTGGGTCCGGTTCTGTGGGAACCTCAGCAGGGTCCGGTTCAGCTGCATGCACCCCTATGGATACCCACAGTAGCCCCAGGCTCTAAAAATGCAGTTTCATCCTCTTGCACATGGCATGGCTGGGTTAGCGCCCTCAAGAAGGTTAACATGAACACTGGTGCCAAACTGCACAGGTTGGTATTGGTCAGCTCTGATCCAAAACCTTTTCCATGCAAAATTCAATGCTTCCCCTCGAGGGTCCGATCTTACTGAGAATACAGCAAATGCAGTTTTGTCGGGTGTCACTTGAGGTCATTAGCTTGCTGCACACTTCTTGGTAAATTAGATGGAAAACTCTCTTGCTGAGAAGTTGAGGGACAGGAAACACTTGAACCAGCCTCACGGTCAAAGTTTGGTGGCTGTGGCTTCACATCTCAGACATCTCAAACTTTGACATTTAGGTCACAAACAAAAGCAACTTACAATAACTATGTCTCACAGGATCTGATTAACCCTGTTCCAGTGTTCATGAGAACTGACTCACCATAGTCTTCCTAAAATACCTTAGAGAAGTGTACCCTACCCCCCCTGCCCTAAGGGTGCAGAGGAGTGTACCCTACCCCTGCCCTAAGGGTGCAAAGGAGTGTACCCTACCCCTGCCCTAAGGGTGCAAAGGAGTGTACCCTACCCCTGCTCTAAGGGTGCAGAGGAGTGTACCCTACCCCTGCCCTAAGGGTGCAGAGTGTACCCTACCCCCCCTGCCCTAAAGGTGCAGAGGAGTGTACCCTACCCCTGCCCTAAGGGTGCAGAGGAGTGTACCCTACCCCTGCCCTAAGGGTGCAAAGGAGTGTACCCTATCCCTGCCCTAAGGGTGCAAAGGAGTGTACCCTATAACTTCCAGTTTTAATATTACTCTTAAATAATAGTTTGAAGCATTAGATGAAGTGTAGATGACTTAATGAAAGGCAGCACTCATAATATGTGAAAGTAATAAAATAACTTCATCTGCAAAAGGTTATGGTGCACAAAATGGAGTGTAGAAAATAATTTCTGTATTTGCATGACAGATAGTTGGTATTGCAAAAAATGGAGTGTAGAAAATAATTTCTGTAGCTGGCAGCATGTATGTGCATGTAAGAAAGTGTGTGTTTTTGTATATGTGTGAGTGTGTGTTAGCGTGTGTGTGTGTGAGTTGGTGTGAGTTTGTGGTGAGGTGGGGTGGAGACAGACACAGCAGAGCTTAGATTCAGGAAGTCCAGGCGACAGACAGTTTCGGACAGCAGAGCGCTTATATCTCAGCAACATGAGAACGGCTGTTATACTGGTATATACATGCTGGATTGCAGGTAGGACTCTGATATACTGATATATACCTATTCCAGTGCAGATAGGACTCTGTTATACTGATATATATCTGCTCCAGTACAGGTAGGACTCTGTTATACTGGTATATACCTGCTCCAGTACAGGTAGGACTCTGTTATACTGGTATATACCTGCTCCATATCTGATGTCATCCAGACAAGAATGTTAAATTTCTCTAGGCCTGGAAGAAGCCCACATTGTTCAGGTGTTAAAGTTTATCATATGATATGGTATCAATTAGTACTGACAACCACTTTGCTGTTGACCAAGAGACTGGAGAACGTAATGGAAAAATGCACAAAAATGCCCAGACATACTCCTTTTTCCAGATTCACAAACTTCACTGAGCACAGGATCTGAGCACAGGATCAAAGCACAGGGTCTGAGCACAGGGTCTGAGCACAGAGTCATTCTTCATCTCTTAAATGGTGACAGAAGTGCAGCTTTCACAGAAACCCAAGCTACCTCTGCAGACTGTGCCCCTAAAGCTCAAACTAAAATGTGTGACTTGGAAGAAAGAAAATCACAGGCAACACAAGGCAGTAGGCCACCACAATCTATCCTCACAGTCTTTAAGTAGTTTCACTTCCCCTGCAAAGGATAACTTTAGTATAAAACAGAAATATGAATGACTAGCCAGGACACAGACGGACTGGACCTCATTTGGCCGGTATGCACTGATCGGTTCTGTTTTCCCTTGCAGGTATCCACCAGCCCACAGATGCACAGGACAAGGCAAGTAACGTTTATTTTGGTTTTATTTAGCTAATTCATCCAGCTATCCAATCAAAGCATCATTAGATTTTCACATACCTCCATCTCTACCAGACCACCATGGCACATGCCGCATCTTGAGTCCAAAACCCCAGAACTGAACACACTGCAGGACCAAAGCTCCCTCTTTATTTTGGTAACTGACCTCTCTGGCTTTGTTTTTATAACTGACTGCTCTCCTTTCTTTCCCCAGGTCAGCTGCCCTTGCAGTTGCACACCTGCCACCTCGGGCCCAGGTAGGCCTGGCTACATAGCCACCAACACTCATTACATTACATTACATTACATTATGTAATATAACATTGCATTGCGTTGCGTTACCTTAGTTTACCTCACATTACAGTACAGTGCTTTTGCAGATGATCTTATCCAGATTTAATTATGAACAAAGTGTATCCAGCACTCCATACAAAGCTTACATATACACGAACAGAGATAAAAACCAACAAGAAAACTATCCCAATCAATACAGCCAGCCACATACTGAAAACCACACAGTCCTTCAAGGAGAAGACCACACAGAGAGAATCCGTCAGTGCAGCACCTTTTAATGCATATCTCCTAATGACTGATCCACCAATGGCGTGGTCTGTTACATATCTCCTAATGACTCATCAACCAATGGCGTGGTCTGTTACATATCTCCTAATGACTGATCCACCAATGGCGTGGTCTGTTACATATCTCCTAATGACTGATCCACCAATGGCGTGGTCTGTTACATATCTCCTAATGACTCATCAACCAATGGCGTGGTCTGTTACATATCTCCTAATGACTCATCAACCAATGGCGTGGTCTGTTACATATCTCCTAATGACTGATCCACCAATGGCGTGGTCTGTTACATATCTCCTAATGACTCATCCACCAATGGCGTGGTCTGTTACATATCTCCTAATGACTGATCCACCAATGGCGTGGTCTGTTACATATCTCCTAATGACTCATCCACCAATGGCGTGGTCTGTTACATATCTCCTAATGACTGATCCATCAATGGTGTGGTCTGTTGCATATCTCCCAATGGTGTGGACTGTTACCTCATTTTCATCTTAATTGCTAATCTTCCCCTTCCACCCTGTGTACGGCCTTTTTCTCCTGACAGCCACCCCTCTGCCTCTCCTCTTACCTCACTCCTCCCAGGTGTTTGCTCTGTGCGGCCTCAGTCAAGGAGGCTGAAGTGCACTGTGGGAGAGAGAGTCTTTTTCCACACTGCGGTGGAAGACAGTGGCTTTCTTTATAAAGAGGACAGCCAGATTGCCAAAGTAATTAACGGCCAGCCCCGCATCCCCACTGACGACGTGCAGTGGGACAACAGCACCAGGCTCTTCTCCATCATTGAGCTGCAGACGGACGACTCGGGAAACTACAAAGTGGAGACCCTGGCTACGTCTGACTCAGTGTACCAGCTGACTGTGTACAGTAAGCCTCGCCACTGGACCCAATCTGCTGTGCTGCTGTCTCTGCTGGACAGCAACTCCTTAAAAATCTATTAACCTTATTAGCTTATTGGTTCCATCGCATGTCTGAGGGTAGCTTTGGCTGCCTGGTATGCTTTAGCATGTCATTTATTTATTTATTTATCTGGGCTAGATGCTGTTTAAAAAAGGCGTTGATTTCCATGGGGCCTCCTTTATCTTCCACTCAAGGGCAGCTTGGTGTAAGGTTGTGTGTGTGGCCGGTGTGCTGTAATGAGACACATTACCCAAACCCTGAGTATAAGTGCTCTATGGAGCACGAAGAGCCACCCTGCTCTGCTCTGTCACACACAGGGTGGAGTCAGGGCTCAGTGTGTACTGACCAGTGCTGAAGGCTCTCCTTGCTTTTGTGTCTCTGCACAGATCCAGTGTCCACACCTGAAGTGTCCAGCAGGAACAAGATGAAACCCACCTGCAGTGTGCTGTGCTCTGTGGAGAACGGGAGAGAGGTCACCCTGTCCTGGCAGAGAGAGGGGGAGACACTGAACTCCACCAGCAGCCCTGATCTCACCACCCCCCTGTCTCTCCCTCTGAAGATAGAAGAGAACAGCGCCCCCTACAGCTGTGTGGCAAAAACCCAGCAAGAACCAAAACAGTCAGAGTGAGACCTGAGGAGTTCTGCTTTGGTGAGATACTGAGACAGTGCTGTATTTAACACAAAGAGAGCTCATTATTCTGTACAAACATCATACTCTACAGCCTTTTATGCAAGGCTTGCAATAATATTCAGACTCTTGCTGTTTTCACAAGACACTTAATTTGTAATAGAATATGTCTGATTCCTTATGTATAGACCCTTGTGGCGGTATTGGGGTACATGAGGGTGTGTCTTAAATTGTGTTTGGGAGCCAGGTGGTACGCTACCACCAACAAAAGAGAAAGCTGAAAATAAAATATTCAAACCAATCACCAGGAGGCGATGAATTTCCCCTGTGCCCCAGTTAGTCAGTCATTTTAACTAATATATAACTTTGTTTTAATTGCAGACACAAAACCAACAATAGGCAAGGTAAACTGAAACTTCATTTCAGTTCACAGTTTTGTAACCCTAATGTTAGGGAGAGGACAAAAGGTCCTCTTAAAATGGGTTAATGACCAAACCTGGAAGCAAAGTAACAAAGTAAAGTTTTCAAGGCTCAGGCCGTACAAATAAAATGGTATCACACCGTTCAAGTTCCAGTTCCACACAAAAAAAAAACAAAACAGCCTACCTGCCTCCAAAACAGCAACAACAGTCCACAACCACAAAATCAATCAATCCGATAACCAAAACAGGTAAACCAGTATTCAAACCCGTCAACGTCGTCCTGGTCGCTGCACTGAATGGTGGGTGTCTGTAGCGGATTTTATTCCACTATTCCGGTTTTTTTTGGCAGTCACATTTAGATGTTGTTTTTTTCTTTTTAACTAAGACTGAAAGAAGGGGAATGCGGTTTCATTTAAACCTCCTGCTTTTCAGCACAGGCAGCGGAGCAGGTGAACGAACTGGTCTACGTAGCCCCAACTTTTTTTTCCCTTTTATACAGGATATAACGTCAGTGCGTTCCATTGTGAACTGCCACACCCTTTGATACTGCAAATCTTAATTTTTTAGGTACAGATAATTATGATCAAAGCCACCAAAATAATTGAATGGCTTCTGTCATTCCCATAAGGGTTCACCTGACTTCTGAAAAACAAACTAAATGAAACACAACTGTCTTTGTAAGGTTCTACAGTTGAGCAGTAAATTTCAAGCAAACAAAAAAAAATTAACAGCAAGGAGCTTCCAAAACACCTCTGGAACACAAATGTAGAAAGGGGCAGAGCTGGGGACGGTCACTGCAGTCACTAAATTCCCACAGTGCACTGGGTGTTGGGGCAGTCACTAAATTCCCACAGTGCACTGGGTGTTGGGGTCAAGTCACTCAATGCCCACAACAAACTGGATTTTGGGGCAAGCCGCCAGCACAGCTTAGGGAAAGTACTGTGAGGGTGATGGTGACTCTGAAAGAGAGTTCACTGACTAGACACATCCAAGAACCAAAGAGATACTTGTCATACACAATACTGCAATTGTACCCCTGAGTTGTTTTGTAAGATCCATTGCCTTTAAGCTCTGAACCATCAAGTTGTGGAAAATTTGGCCAAAAATCTGAACGCAAAGCACTCTTACAAGCAGGATGGCTTTCTGTGATATTAGCATCTGCTTTGCACGTTTTCAGCCAGTCCTGCAAACAGAATTTACTTTAGAGGATGACCTGATGTCAACAGCTTGTGAAATTCCTCATGAACATTTGAGCAGAGTTTCTATTCCAAATTTGACATGGACAATTCTAAACTACAGTTCCCATGATGCTGCAGTACAGATCTGCTTGAGACCTTTAGATGAATGTTCATTCTCAGAAGAATGATCTGATTGGCCAATGCTTGAGAATTTTCTGGAAAAAGGCCAAATTCATGATCCCCGTGGAAACGGACAGCTGTTTAGCTCCAAACCAGGACATGTCCCCGCCATGTTTGGTGATCGGAATAGGGTTCTACCATTAGAACATAATGTGCCGTCTTCACCATAAAAATACATCTTCATCATGGTGTAAAAAGATGTTGAGGCAGGACCTGAAGCAAGCTACTCTAGTCTGGAAGCCTTCATAGAGCTGAAGGAATTCTGCCACGAGAACAGGCTGAAATTACCCAAACATTGCTCAGGGAAGATGATGGACACTGATGAAGACATGTGGGCAATGTGAGACCGAAGCCGTTGATGCTGAAGTAGATGCCCCCAGTTATTGACTGTAAACATTTGTATACTTTTTTGCACAAGGACATGCAATTTGACATAATGTTCTTAAATGAGTAGTCCAAAGACAATTAAGGGTTCTTATTGAACATGTTGCCATTGATCACTGAAACTTTGATGAAGATCTTGTCTCATATCAGTCTAAAATATGTCATAATACAGACATTCCAAATATGTAAGAGAAACATGCCACGCTGCTTCTGATATTCCAACCTGCAGACGATGGGACACATCCAGAATTACATTAAAAATCTTCCGTAAAGCATTAAAACGAACAAACCAAAAATGGGAGCAGAGCAAAACGTCAAAAATGGTGGGGTGGCTACCACCAGCTGCTCCCTCTGATTGGTTCTGACGCTGTTTCTTTTGACCAATCATCACAGCAGCCTTCACTTATTTCCACATAGTGCTTGTTGTGGGCGGAGTCACACTTGTTGCATTGACTTCCTGGTTTGCGCTGCCATGCTACTCATTGGCAGAAGTCATAAATTTAGAACTTGCTGTGTTAAGCACTGAGAGGGGGCCAGGAGGGTCACCACCTGCAGCGGAACGGCAGAGGCAGGCAGGGGTTATGCGATGTAGGAACAGGACCAATGTATCGCCCTACTCAGAAGTGCCTGACAGAAACTTTCCTTTTGATTATCATTTTATTATTCACACAATATTTTTATTTTGCATATTCAGCACCGCCACCATCATGACATGTATGTCGTTAGGATCGTCTCCCAACCTCTGCACTTACAGCATTGGCTTTTAGATGGACAGTGAGCCACAGGAAATGGCACATAATGTGTGTTCACCTGAAAGAGTTTCTCAACAACATGATTCTTACGGTTGCCAAAAAGCAATACATTTTTCTATAATTCCATGTAAAAAGTGCATTCTTTGTCAAACTAAGAGAGAATGTGATTTTATGTGTTTGTATTTGTCTGTATGTCCCCCTCTGGTGGATATTCTAATGAGTAGAAGGACATGCAAATGATGATATCAGATTTCTGTGCAACTGCAGAGCAATTGCATTGTGGGAGATGTAGTCACAAGTGTGTCTCTTACAGACTCAGTCTCAAAGCCCCGTATCACAAGCACAGCAGCTGAGGGGTACCAGGGCAGATACTGTTCACTCCTCTGCTCTGTGGAGAATGGGAGAGAGGTCACCCTGTCCTGGCAGAGAGAGGGGGAGACACTGTCCCACACCAGCAGCCCTGATCTCAACACCCCCCTGTCTCTCCCTCTGGAGATAGAGGTGTCCAACATCACCTACAGCTGTGTGGCCAAGAACCCTGCTAGTGAAGAGAGAACTGTTTTCTACCCCTCCTGTATGGAGGATGGTAAGGAGCAGCTTTCTGTAGGGAGGAGGGTGGGAGCAGCAAAGGAGGAGGGTAAGGAGCAGCTGTGGGGAGGAGGGTAAGGAGCAGCTCTTTGAAGGGAGGAGAGTAAGGAGCAGCTCTCTGTGGGGAGGAGGGTAAGGAGCAGCTCTCTGTGGGGAGGAGGGTAAGGAGCAGCTCTCTGTGGGGAGGAGGATAAGGAGCAGCTCTGTGGGGAGGAGGATAAGGAGCAGCTCTCTATTACAAGGAAGGTATGTTCCTTACCCTCTCTGTTTCTTCCCTTCTCTCTCTCTCTAGGTGGTCACTCCCATGATGCAGTGGTGTACATCGTGTTGGTGTTGAGGCTGGTGGAGTTTGTGTTGGTGACTCTGGCAGTTCTGCTGTTAATCCGTCTGTACAGAGAGGGAAGAGTTCTTACTCAACATCAACACAGGTAAATACACTTGTTATGACAACAAGCATAATCCCATATACATACAAACACAAATATTACTAATATTCTAACACCAGCACCATTGTGTTCTCATACTAGTTGTATTAATGTTCTACTTCATCAGCACTGATGTTCTTCTACAACAGAATTCATGTTCTAACACAGAAACACTAATGTTCTACAACAGCAAAATGGATGCTCTAATACAGCAGATTTATTGTTCTATGACAGCAACATTGATTGAGTTTTATTTCTGTTTGCAGTACTAGGAGGAGGAGGAGGAGGAGTAGGACTTATGAGGAAGCAGATACAGAACTGTAGACATTAACACACACATACACACACCATCAACACATCAAAGCACGCACAAATGAATACATATATGCACACATAAAGAATGTATAGACATGAATCATTATTAAATTCCATGTGAATTGTCAGCTCTTTTGTTGTTGTACACAAAATGGTAGCTGACTGTAAAATAACTGCTCTGAAATTTCATGCTGTATTTACCATCTGCAGGAAATGATACAGCCTAAAAACTTATATTAAAACATACATTTTTTATCATTAAATTTACTTACACAGCAAGTAACTACATGTTCACCTGCCAAGGGACCACAGAGAAAAAACACCTGTGTAGACCAATCCTGCATGTAAATAACATCTGTGCAACTCAAACCAGAATGTAAATAAATTTTGCTGACTGTGCATCAGTTAATTTAATAAATAAAATGTTGTTTGTGATGTAGTTCATACACTGTGCATCATTGGATAGAGAATTACAGTGATGATCATGAATATATAACCCAAATACACATACCGAGTTTATCATGTTTTATTAGAACAGCAGTGTGTTAATATGAGAACAGAACATTACTGGAACATTTAAACAGCAGAGTACACAGGTAATGAAACATGCATTGATATGAAACACTAAATAAATTAAATACTGTCAATAATACACACATGTGTATTGTGCACACACACATTGGAATATAACTTTATAGCTGATAATAAAAGGTTTTGTCTGAAAGAGAATTGCAACGTGTAATATTATGAATAAATAACTTGGATACACACTTCAGAGTTTACCATGTTTTATTAGAACAGCAATGTGTTAACATGAGAACAGAACATTACTGGTATGTTTGAACAACAGAATAATAGCTAGTGAAACACATGGATATGAAACACACATTGACACTGTCTGTAAACATCAGCCATGTACAATACAATTTCATATGATGTAGAGCAGTGCAAAGCTCATGATTATGGGAAAACATACATTTTGGTCATACGTACTTTGATTGCTATACACAGACACATTCAGCTTTTGTACATAATCAGAACACTTCTTAAATAAAACATGTCAGCGCATTTCAGTAAAGTCAGAATTTTATAAGAGCCTCCTTTGGTGAATGTAAATAAGGCCTTTCTGGAGCCAAAGCTGACTGACAGTGTGTAAAATCATTACACTGGTCACCTCTTTCTCTTCACAAAGTAAAGCACTCACATAACACAGCAAGAGCAACAAGTTTTGCAGCATAAAAACTGTTTACAGTTTGCATAAAAAAACACTTCCCCCAGCAAAGCTCTCTTAAGGTAATTAAATTCAGCCAATTATACACACAAATATCTTTCAGCAGGAAAAAAAAAGTTTCATACTCAAGATAGGATCCATTAGACAGTATGGAAATTTCACCATGTACACAGCATTACAGTCAGCAGAAGGAAAGCTCCCTTTATATACAGATACACTCTCTGAACACGGAGGTCTTCAATGATCAGCTACCATGTAAATCAGAGGATCAGAAGATCCATGTATATTTCAGAAATAATCCAGATTTTTATTGATCTTTATGGAACTCCAGATATGTCTTATGGAGAGTTGCTCAGTGATATTTCATGCTTCAGTACATCCTTCAAATAACTGGCAGCCATGTTGGAATGTATGCTAATATCAGGTAAAATAGTTCAAAGATTAGCTCATGAGTGCCTCTTGTGGCCTGGAGGCTGAAATGCATGGAGCTCATCTTTCATTCAGGAAGCTCTGAATCTGTAGGGGTCTCAGCCAATCAGACTGTGGCTGTTTACTACAGCACCACACAAACAAACACACACACACACACACACACACACACACAAAACCACAAATACACACAAAAACAAAAGATTACACGCATACCATACACCCCAGATCACACATACATACACACACGTGCCAAATTCACAAAACATGTACACATACACATCTAAAATGTGTGCCCACACCAGGAGATAAAACAGTGTTATCTCTCACCCTTTCCCTCCTGAATTGCACAGCAGTTTACAGTCTCTCCCACAGACTCAGAGGGGAGTGGCTGTACATGTGACTCCTCTGATTCCCATGGCAACACGCCCTGGCTCTTCCTCTGTGCGGCAGACTGTTCCATTGTTAGCCAGAGTCAGTGTTAGCACAGCGTGGACTTCGCTTTCGATTGATGATGCTGGTTGATGATGATATATAAAGACCTACAAACGTGCAGCCAAACCCAGTCCCTGTGTCTGTTGGTTTTGTATGACTTATCTAATCATGCCCTGGGGAGATTTGGGGAGAGCGCATCTTTCAGGACTGAGTGTATTTATGTCGCTGTCACCCTACGTTTGCACACGACCCTAAAGACAGTGTGCTCTTATAGGGTTGCCAGGGTGTTTTCCTACCTTAATCAAAATGAGCAGGTATGCTCATCCATTTGGGAGGGATACACACACCTGGCCTTCATCACCTGATACACCAGGTAAACACACACTAGTAGGTCTGTACATGCTTCACTAATCCCACACTGGCCTTTTCTGTTCACACTTTTCTCAAGAGCGACACGAGTGTGGATGAGGTGTTTTGTGTGTAACAGTGTGTACAGCTGATGTTTGTAATATTCTACCATTCCAGGTCACTGTTCAATCTTTTGTACAGAAATATATGTAAAATGTCATATGACAAAATAAAATAATAAACCTTTGTACATGGAAACCCATAAACCTCACACACACACACAGCATAATGTTTGCATTTAAAACAAAAACACACACAAACACATGCACACACACACAAACAAACAAACAAACGCATGCAAGCATGTATGCACAGTATAATTCTAGCATTTTAGAACACTCACCTGTTCACACCAAAAGGCAGGGTATCACATGACTTTTCCAGGTGGGGCTGCCTGTTTCTATGGCAACCACATTCTGGGCCCTGAGCACCTGTTTACTCATCTTTGTCTCTCAGTTAAACCCCAATGGGAGGAGGCAGACATAGCCCTGTATTTCAGTGGGCATTAAAGTGACTTATAGAGACCCAGTGCAGCAGGCTTAATATGATCTGGTATGAAAACATGCTATGCTATGCTAACTACTAAACAAGCCCAACAAGAGACCTTCACAATAAAACATTAACGATTCAGTTAAGGGTGATGGCAACTCAGTGAAGACAGAGCAAATGTCAGTAAGACTACAGCTGAGAAGGGTCAGATTCAGAGAGCTTCCTGTTGGGTTAGAGGTGGGTGGGGTCAGATTCAGAGAGCTTCCTGTTGGGTTACAGGTGGGGTCATATTCAGAGAACTTCCTGTTAGGTTACAGGTGAGTGGGGTTACTTGCTGTGTGTCCACATTTATCCTGTGTGACAGACAAATAAAAGATATACTGGTCAACTAACCAAGAAGACCATCCAACTGAGGTGACAGACAGATAACTCTTGTGATATAACCTGGTCATCATTTAACCAATGTGCAGACCCCTGCTGGACTGATAGAGTTTACAGTGCTGGACTGATAGAGTTTAGTGTGCTGGACTGATAGAGTTTACAGTGCTGGACTGATTTAGAGTTTAGTTTAGTGCTGGACTGATAGAGTTTACAGTGCTGGACTGATAGAGTTTACAGTGCTGGACTGATAGAGTTTACAAAGAAGTCTTACCTCTGTGGTTTTGCTGCCGACCTGCAAAAAGAGAAGTTCAAACATAACACTTTTTCTACAGTAGAATTATAAATTTTGCATTCAAAACCAGGGTAAAATTATTTTGGATTATACAACTGTCAGTTCCGACCAAGTAATTTGATATGAGAAGAGGCATTCCATTAGTGATGTTATTGAGAATAGCTACACTGGGACGTTTTACTATTAAGTATCCCTTCACTTTACAGATGTTCCGATACAATCGTTGATTACACCAATGTGAACGTAATTCACATTTACAGTAAGGACAAATGTGGACATGTTTGATAAAAAAGAACCTAGCTAGCTTGCGGTTGGGTATGATAAACAATAGCTATCTAACAAGCTTACTGTATATCTAGCCTGTCCATGTATGCTAAAAAGTAGCTTGCCAGCCGGTAGTGGGCTATGATTAACAGTGGCTTGCTTGCCTACCATATAGCATGTTGCTAGCTAGCTAACTAACTTGCAGTCAAGAAACTGTTTATGTGTTGCTTGACAACATGTGTAAATGTCATCAGAAGGAACTATTTTTGTTGGCGGAGCCAAATAAACAACAAGAAAACTTAATTTGTTGTCTCAAATTATCGTTACTTGATAAACAGCCTTGTTTGTTGAACTGTTGTATAAATGCAATATTACACCTGAGGTCCTGCTGCTATATTGACTATCAGCAAAGCTGTGATTCGGTCGTAGGTACGAGGTCGCAGGCCTAATTGCATAATTGACAAATGATCAAGAATACAATTTGCTTCTTACTCATATTACCATTTCTAATGCTAATTATCTGTTCATTTAAAAAATGAGAAATGATTTTTGATGCTAGATCAAGTTGTGTAAAGCTTAGTTTTTGTGCTGAACAAAATTTATTGTTTTGTATGACAAGATTCTGTTAAAACCCTTCAACAGACAGATAAGGTCAGGGTGACTAAAAAGCATTTATCTCCTTACATCACCTTTATCATCCTGTCTCCTTGCAATACCTTTACCAACTTGTTAAAATTCTGTTTATAATATCAAAAATAAAAGGCCCAATTGAAATGAATGGGGAAAATTCTTTAATTATAACTAAATTGAATTACAATATAAAAATGAGTTAAAATTGAATTGTTGATATCAAGATAATCCACATAATTACTAGTCAAAATGTAATTATTGATATCAACAATGCATATTATATGTAGTTAAAATTTCATTCTTGATATCAAGAATTTAAATCATAACTAGTTGAAGTAGAACTCTTGATATAAAAACTTACAATGCTTTTCATAATTGTCCTGGTTATCAAAAGTCCATCTCTGTATTGATTACTGATTGACAAGCAGAGATACTGGTAACCAGGTATGAAGATTCTGGAACAATTAACCTGCACTCAGACACTCAGACTCCTTCCTGTTACTGACAAAGAGGAATTAGATTAACAAGAAATATCAGTGATACTTACGACAACGCCAACCAATAAAAACCCCAACAGCTGTACATATGACCCCAACAATAACGGCAACAATAATGGTGGTATTTTGTCCTGCATTGGCACCTGAGGATTAGAGAAAAACAGAAATTTGAAAGATCTGTGAAGAACATGTATAGTTGTGGACAGAAGGGAAATGGAGTTCTTTCATAGTTTTCAGGTCTGGGGTCACATGGTTAAAATAAACACATTTACAATTAAAATAAATACATTTACATATAGATGTTTTTATAATCATTGAGTTAAGTAGGATTCACTGTGTGTGTAGTACTAGAATAATGATTGTGCAGCTGAATGGTCTTGAAATGGTGGACAAAATGTACCATAATTCTACAAATGCTTTTTCTACAAAAATTAAAATTCTCACCATACACAAAAACACATGACATAACTGCACAAGGCACAGAACTATGAAGAATCACAGTGACTTTATATATAATCAGGAGGAACCGCCTTCATTCCTACTGTGTGTGTTTACACATGATATGCTTACTGTGTAATATTTATAGATATATAAATATTGATGGTATTTTCTGATTAAATTTCTGCTCCTCTTTCCAAAGGTTTTAGTTATACTGAGATTGTAGTGATTTAAGACAGCTACATTTATGAGATAAATGCAATCACTGACTGGTCAGAATGTCAGTATAAACAATATTACCATCTGATTCAGTCTTATGGTGATTATTTTTCTTACATAATTATACAAATTGATTTTCTTGTTTCAATGCCAGAGGTAAGAACAGGTGTGCACACGTGGGAATGTGCTCAGGTGTGAGAGAGGTACATGAAGCTCACCTGCACATTCCACTCCCACAGTGACTGAGTCCGTCTCTCTGCTAATGGAGTTTACAGCCTCACAGGTGTAGGTGCCACTTTGATCCACTGCCTCAGTCATATCCAGATATGGGGCACTGCGAACAGGGTAACTTACAAAGCTCTCCTTCTCCCCCTCTCTGTACCAGGACAGGGTCACTTGTGTCCCTCTGGTCACACTGCACAGTAAAGTGCAGGAGTGTTTATTGTAGGAGACACTGGGCTTTGATACAGGAACTGTCAAAGTAAAAGCAAAGAATTAATCACGGTGACAGTGAGGTAGTGAATCCAGTACTCAAACCCTTATTTATGAGGTATTACTATGAGATTTGAATCTCAATGACACAACTCTCTGCAACAGAGACTGTGAGTGAAACTGATTTAATCTAAATCCCAGATCAACAGCTAATATATTACTGTGATTATGACATCACCACTCCAGGTGACATCAGCACTGTGTCTGTACCAGCTAAAGTTTCAGCACCACAGCACGTTGATGTGACGCAATCCAGTAACTATTAAATGTGCTTAACACTGTTGGAAGAAACAGAAACTCTGCCGTATGTTTTATGAATGCTGTGCTGCACTACCCTTAATGAAAGATTTGAGTTCTTTCTTATCTTCCTCGTTCAAATGTGATCTTGTGCTTACAATAATGGATATAATATTTTACTTTATTAATAAAGAAAAAGCTGAGGAGCATGTGGTGAACTATTTAATTATTGTGGCTAAATACTTTAAATACTTTCATAAACAAAAAGTACCTCCATGCCCCCAAACTGGATGTATTACAGATAGAGTTAGATTCTCCTGGAGACATAAATAACAAGAACACTAACCACTTAAAAAAAAACACGAGCTTAAAATGCAAGCCTCCTGATACATGTATCTGTTTTTCTTTTGATTTCATTTGATCTTTAGATTTAGAGTTTGACGATTGATGTTTCAGGATGTTCATTATGACGCTATGTTGTGTATTCAACTGTAAGAACAAAAATGTCCATGCCCTGTGTATGTGTAAATGTGGGGAATGAGTTAAAATCCTGCGCTATTACTGATCATACATGTATTATTAATCATACTGGCAGGGGCGATGAAAAGGAAAACATTACTTTGAAACTTACCATTGTCCTCTAGACAACGCAGTCAAAAGTATTTCCACGTACATATAAAAAGAGAGACGATAATTTATATTAGAGAGAGAACAGGTATCAGCACAAACATGTTACAGACAACAATAACACATAATCATACCAGAGTACAACCATGTCCTGTTTGCTCTTATTTTGAAAGAGTAAAACACAGGCAGTATAACATGACTGTCTCCAGTATAACCTCTGTCAGAGGTAATATCAGAACAGATCAGGACTTCAGGTTTCTGCAGGTTATTCCAGGCATGGAGGATTATAATGTTGGAAAAACAAAAACAAGCAATGTGACAATAATAATAATAATAATAATAATAATAATAGTAATAATAATAAATATACACAAAAATAAAAATATACATAACCCCTGAAATTGAAATACAGTGCAGAGATTGCCCTGATTCATCAGTATTAATATGACCACACACAAGCTTCAAGATAGAGACATCACACACACACACACACTCACACACACACACTCTCACACAGCGACACTTACTGTACACAGTCAGCTCATAGACTGTATCCTGCTTAGCATCATTCTTCACTCTATAAACCCCAGAATCCTCCATCTTCAGCCCAGTGATGGAGAAGAATCCAGTGTTTCTGTTCCACTGCACTGTGGCGTTGAAATCCTCACTAGGGAGAGCTGTAAACTGACCGCCAGTGACATCTCCAATCCCTGTGCCACTGTAACTCAAACCCCCACTGTTTCTCACTGCAGTTGGGAAGGCAACTTCCTGTCCCACAACACCATACAGCTCCTCAGGCTGGGCACAGGACACAGGTACCCTGGAGACAGAGAGAGAAAACCATCAGCAGGGAAAAGGCTGTTGCAGTCATAAGTTTTTTCTTCATTACCAATCATGTTAATGCAGGAACTGAGGCTGACTGCCAAAAAGCAGGCCCACTACATCTCACTCCACCCACTTACTACAGTGGCTCTGCCTAAAATGCATAATAACTGAACTCATGCTACATTACACAGTGACAAGACTATAACACTCTGCTGTTATGCTAATAACAAAGTTACACTCTGACATTACACTGTTACACTCTGCTGTGTAACACTGTAACACTTTGTAACACACTTTTACTCTGTTACACTCTCCTTCTCATTACTCTAGCTCCTCCTCTCATTTCTGCACTCATGCATGATTACAAGTGAGAATTTGAAAAGAAATAAAGACCATATAAATGCTTGTAATTAGGTTCTTACAGCACATATACCCAAGGACTGAGTTAACAACTTGGACCCAGATTCTGAAATGGGGACGGATCTTTGGCACTCCTTTAGTAGCCGGAAATGATTCTGGCAGTAGTCCATCCCTTCAGCAGAATGTAATTATTCCAGGAAGCGAACACACCGAACTGGGGCAGCACGCACACTCACAGACTCCTGCAGTAAGAGCTGAGATCTTTCTGTGGCGTCTGATTCACTAGAGAAACTGAAATATCGCCACCGACTTTCATTGCAACGGTACGCGTAAATGTCATACATTGTATCAGGAAAAACTCGACTGCATGTTCTCGACCAAGTGTGACATATAATCATGTAAAACTGCACACACAGCTGTCAACTGCCTACAAAAGTGCAACAAAGCTATATTTGTTTCTTCCTTTTCAAAATGTTTTTTTTTTTTAAAAAAGGAATCCAATATGTAAACTTCAAGAATGAAAAAAACATATACTTTCCATACTGAACTATATGTACTGATTTAGTGTGTAAATGGATCTCCGGCTGCTCCTGAACATCAAATAACGCCTGTCTCTGAGTAACGTTGGGAAGGAAGACGACAGACAGCCGTAAAGTACATGTCATATACAGATTCCCATGCACAGTGCGGTTACCGAAAATGACTGAAAATACAGACGATTAATGTTTGGTGCACCGATGTAGCGCACAGAAGCCATTCGTTAACTGTCTGACAATTACTATATGAAAGCAGCGTTTCATGAAAATGGTGACGAAACACTGGGTTAAACTGGTTACCTACTTAGTCAGTTGCGTTACCACGCCGACATTCATTTGAGACAATTGTGGCGATGGGCAATTTTGGTCTCATGTACTTTCGATTTTGTTGTCACAGCATCTTCAGTGGCCACTAGCCTGCAAATGCTTCTATAATAGCAACAATGATGCATCTGGCACGCTCATTCATTACGAAATTATTACAGAGGATAAGAGGTTCTCTTATTACCTGCGATGCACAGGACACAAATCGAGAAGATGTGTTCCATGTTCTCCGCTTCAAAAGTGTTGTTCAGTCGCTCAGTTTACTACTCCCCCTCCTAAGTGAGTGGTAGAGACACGCCTTCCACCCGCCACGGCTCGCATTACGATTCGAGATCCTCAAGCTCAGAAATGACTCTGCTTTTTTATACTGCAGTTTCACGCATCCAGGTGATCCTGAATGCTGGGTAAAACGACGCCTAGAAAATTAAGAGTGCATATGTCAAGCGTGTATGTCTGTCTGCTAAGAATGTGTTGAAGACATTGTGGTCGTACTGCGCAATAGTAAATTCAAGTATAAATTGTTGTCCATTAGCTTAGTCATGTGACATAACAGCCAGCTTCCTTGTTGTGGAATAGAAAATGTAATAGAGCAATACAGATTTTTTTGACCACGTTAAACCTGTTTGTTTTCTACGCATAACTTTTACTTCCTCAAGTAAACTTTGAAAACCGAAGTTGCCAGTTTGGCATGTTTACTCACGCCTCATTGCTTTCCATGGGCTTTTGGGTTTTTAGATTTTGAAACAAAGGATAGAATGCCACGACACCCACACTCAAGCAAACACCACACACACATGCACTCACATAACCATACATACATACACACACCATGCATGCAACCACGCATGTACTAACTCACACAAACAAGCATTCATACACAGTCACACCTGCAAGTGTGCTCACACTCATATACACATATTCACAAGTTATAAAAATGTAAAGTACATTCGCCATGTATCATTATTAAATTCCATGACAATTGTCAGCGCTTTTGTGTTGTACACAATACGGAAGTTAACTGTATAATGCTCTGAAACTTGATGCTACATTTACTTTCTGCATTAAACAATACAGGCTGAAATTTGTATCAAAATACAAACAACGGCTGTCAGTGAGTCAGTGAATATAGTAAAACAAACAAAACAAACAAAAAACTACGTTCACCTGCAAAGGGACTATGAATAAATAAAAATGTGTAACTGCAAGTAAATAGCTGCATTTAAAAAATTTATTTAACCTTTATTTATCCAGGTTAGTCTCTTGAGATGTGAAATCTCTTTTGCAAATTATGAACATTTTCATTACAGTCCATTGCTCCTTTCCAACCAAATAAAAAAAATATTTTCAGTGGCACACACACACAAAATATTCACACTTGGATACTCACACACAGTGTTTAGCATGTTTTATAAGAACTGCAATATGTTAATATGAGAACAGTACTGGAATGTATATACAGCTAATGGAATATGAATATCGTCTGGCAGCCTGGAGCATTTAAGTTTAAAGCATCATTCATAGAAAATGACAAATTTGGCTGCTAAACACAGACACATTCAGCTTTTGTACATAATCAGAACACTTCTTAAATAAAATACATCAGCACATTTCAGTAAAGTCAGAGTTTTATGAGAGCCTCCTGTGGTGAATGTAAATAAGGACTTTCTGGACAAGTGCAGGCTACATACATTTCTTTATACTTTATATTTTATTTTTAATATCCTTCCATAGATTTTTATTGATCAATATGAAAAAGCAGATATGACTTATGGACAGTTGGTCAGTGATATTTCATATCGAGTGAATTTTTTTAAATGATTCACATAATTGGCAGCCATGTCATGCGAAACATGTAAAATCAGAGGCTGAAATGCATGCCCTTACTCAGTTTAAAGAACTGCACTATGTCCCTGTAGACTTAAGAGTGAATTTCAGGAAATCACGGTGCTTAAAACTCCTCACATCAAAATATCTTAAATCGAAAATGTATTTAATACACCTAACCTACCAAACATCATAGCCTAGCCTTAAATGTGCTTACATTACCCTACAGTTGGGCAAAATCATTAACACAAAGCCTATTTTTTAATAAAGTGTTCAATATCTCATGTAATTTATTCAATACTGTACTGAAAGTGATGTTATCGCACCATCGTAAAGTTAGAAAATCAAAGTCGGACCATCGTAACTCGGGGACCATCTGTATATACTCAAATATTTTTATTTACTATACCAATAGGAGCTTTTGAGTATATCAGTTATCTTTTCCTGCTTGCCTTTTAACTATGGATCTCAGTGGAAGTAACTCATAAACAGAAATGACAGGAAACACAAATAGATATCAGAATTGCTGCATCACAGAAACACCTGCATCCTAGCTCTGAAACCTGGGTACACATCAGAACATGAACACAAACATACAACACAGACCCCAAAAAAATGATTGGAAACACAAACAGCACAAATAACATCGGCAATCAGCATGGCAACACCCACATCCTGGCTACGGTGAGAGAATTCTTCCTGTTGGGTCATAAGTGGGAGGGGTTACATTTGGAGATCTTCCTGTTGGGATTCAGGTGATGACAGTCCTGTGACGGGGTTTAAGAAAATGTATAATTAAATATACAACCACCAAGGTGACAGACAAACAAATAGATAAGAGGGACAGGAGCAGAGAACCATGTTACACTGCCCCTGTGTTCTTATCAATATTAAACTCAACATCAACATCCCATATGCAGAAAGTCAAGCAATATACCACAAACCATATCATGCTTTCCACTGATAAAGCACTCAAAATGCTAATTACAATGCCTTAGCCTTACAGGAAAAACACACAGTTAGACATGAAGTACCAGAACAAAATCAAAAAGTTACTAAGAAAGCCAAAGATAGCATGTCACTAAAAGGAGCTACAGCTTTATCGCATGGAAAGAAGATGCAGAAAGTAAATAAAAACACTCACCTTGTTTCTCTGGCTGTGATTACACAACCCCTTAAATCAGAAATACAGTAGTTAGTTCTGTATGCAGGTGATACAGCTTCACTATAACTGGCCTGAGGAAAATGAGATCATGCAGCTGATGTCATGTGGCCAGTTCCCTAAGACTACTGAGTGTATTACATGTATACAGATGCATCTCTAAGCGTTAGCATGACCACACACACTACACAGCCTGCTGCTCTAACACAACCTCTCTCTGCTGTGCTTCTCTAAGCGTTAGCATGAACACACACACTACACAGCTTGCTGCTCTAACACAACCTCTCTCTGCTGTGCTTCTCTAAGCGCTAGCATGACCACACACACTACACAGCCTGCTGCTCTAACACAACCTCTCTGTGCTGTGTTTCTCTAAGCGTTAGCATGACCACACACACTACACAGCCTGCTGCTCTAACACAACCTCTCTGTGCTGCTGTGCTTCTCTAAGCGTTAGCATGACCACACACACTACACAGCCTGCTGCTCTAACACAACCTCTCTGTGCTGTGCTTCTCTAAGCGTTAGCATGACCACACACACTACACAGCCTGCTGCTCTAACACAACCTCTCTGTGCTGTGCTTCTCTAAGCGTTAGCATGACCACACACACAGCCTGCTGCCCTACACAGCCTGCTGCTCTAACACAACCTCTCTGTGCTGTGCTTCTCTAAGCGTTAGCATGACCACACACACTACACAGCCTGCTGCTCTAACACAACCTCTCTGTGCTGTGTTTCTCTAAGCGTTAGCATGACCACATACGCTACACAGCCTGCTGCTCTAACACAACCTCTCTGTGCTGTGTTTCTCTAAGTGTTAGCATGACCACACACACTACACAGCCTGCTGCTCTAACACAACCTCTCTCTGCTGTGCTTCTCTAAGCATTAGCATGACCACACACACTACACAGCCTGCTGCTCTAACACAGCCTCTCTGTGCTGTGCTTCTCTAAGTGTTTACATGACCACACACACTACACAGCCTGCTGCTCTAACACAACCTCTCTGTGCTGTGCTTCTCTAAGCGTTAGCATGACCACACACACTACACAGCCTGCTGCTCTAACACAACCTCTGTGCTGTACTTCTCTAAGCGTTAGCATGACCACACACACTACACAGCCTGCTGCTCTAACACAACCTCTCTCTGCTGTGCTTCTCTAAGCTCTAGCATGACCAGCATGACCTAACACAACCTCTCTGTGCTGTGCGTCTCTTAGCAGCATGACCACACATGCCTGCTGCTCTAACACAACCTCTCTGTGCTGTACTTCTCTAAGCGTTAGCATGACCACACATGCTACACAGCCTGCTAGCATGTTTACACCACACACACTACACAGCCTGCTGCTCTAACACAACCTCTCTGTGCTGTGCTTCTCTAAGCGTTAGCATGACCACACACGCTACACAGCCTGCTGCTCTAACACAACCTCTCTGTGCTGTGCTTCTCTAAAGCGTTAGCATAACCACACACGCTCTGCTGCTCTAACACAACCTCTCTGTGCTGTACTTCTCTAAGCGTTAGCATGAACCACACACACAGCCTGCTGCACAGCCTGTGCTGCTCTAACACACACACTCTCTGTGCTGTGCTGTGCTCTTCTCTAAAAAGCGTTAGCATGACCACACATGCTACACAGCCTGCTGCTCTAACACAACCTCTCTGTGCTGTGCTTCTCTAAGCGTTAGCATGACCACACACGCCACACAGCCTGCTGCTCTAACACAACCTCTCTGTGCTGTACTTCTCTAAGCGTTAGCATAACCACACACGCTACACAGCCTGCTGCTCTAACACAACCTCTCTGTGCTGTGCTTCTCTAAGCGTTAGCATGACCACACACACTACACAGCCTGCTGCTCTAATACAACCTCTCTGTGCTGTGTTTCTCGAAGCGTTAGCATGACCACACACGCTACACAGCCTGCTGCTCTAACACAACCTCTCTGTGCTTTGTTTCTCTAAGCGTTAGCATGACCACACACGCTACACAGCCTGCTGCTCTAACACAACCTCTCTGTGCTGTACTTCTCGAAGCGTTAGCATGACCACACACACTACACAGCCTGCTGCTGCTCGAACACAACCTCTCTGTGCTGTGCTTCTCGAAGCGTTAGCATGACCACACACACTACACAGCCTGCTGCTGCTCGAACACAACCTCTCTGTGCTGTGTTTCTCGAAGCGTTAGCATGACCACACACACTACACAGCCTGCTGCTCTAATACAACCTCTCTGTGCTGTGCTTCTCTAAGCGTTAGCATGACCACACACACTACACAGCCTGCTGCTGCTCTAACACAACCTCTCTGTGCTGTGCTTCTCTAAGCGTTAGCATGACCACACACACTACACAGCCTGCTGCTCTAACACAACCTCTCGGTGCTGTGCTTCTCTAAGTGTTAGCATGATCTGTTCTATATGTATTACTTTATTAATTTATTACTATATTCATACTTATTTATTTGTGACACATACAAACAAACAAACAAACAAACACACACACTAAAACTGAAATACTTACCTCCTTTGTCCTTACCTAAAATCAGAAAGAGAGAAGAGAGTAAGGGCTCTATTTTCAAACTCATACGTCATAAGTCATAGATCAGTCATTGCCAGATTCGTGCAACACTTGATGGGAGGGGCAATCCCACAAACCTATTTAGGTGGACTCAAGTCCAAGGCGATACATCACATTTTGTGGGTCCAGTCCATGGCGCTACCCACAATAGGAGGTATTTAACGTGGCGCAATCCACAATGGGTGGAGTAATGTGTTAATATCAATTAGAGGGCTTGGCATGGTGTTGCGTGTTTCAGCCAATCATAGTGAGTGTTACATGCAATAAAATCACGTGCTCGCAAAAGAACATGGATGAGCTAAGGCAGAGGAACGTGCACTTCACACCAGAGGAGGTATTGACATACTGGTTTGTGTCCACACGGACAAGATCTCTGGGTTTCAGCGGTTTATTGAATCTGGCAAAGAACCAGCAAATGACAGCTGGTAAAATTGACAGTTATGTGTCTCCAGTCCTGTGACACTCGCCACCGGCAGAAAGCGAAGCAGCAGAGCACACATGTCCAATTATTAAATGTATGATTTATGTATGTGGTGATCATCGTATAGTTTTCATTCCTCTTCATGCTCAGTGATACAATACCTCAATACTGCTAAAACCCATTCTATATTACAGTTTTAGCATAAGCACAATATTGAAAACAGGGCTCATTTTGTCAAAACACTACAAACAAGTGAAAGATTTCATTCAAAACTGTACAATAATTTATAAAACCCAACTTTGTCACCATATGGTTCATATGAACTGATTCTGTTTGAACCAGTTAGACACTGCTGTGCTCAATCTAACGTTTAACATTTCTACTTTTCTAATGATATAATCTGGGTTTGATTTTTTCAGACATTTTATCTATGCATTTCCAAAGGTTGCATTTTGCACTGAAAATCTGAACAGAACATATTCTAAATAGAATATATTACAATTGGTCTTCTGCTGTGACAATATTGTGTATTCTGTCTACAAATGTGAGTTTTGTGATGTAAACACAGTAGAGAAAAGTCATTTTTCACCTGTGCTCTTGTCGAAATGTCTGAATTACTGTTCCAACAGTATATCTGCTGAGGTTGAGCTGAACTTTCTGTCCAGCCTCTCTCAGTGTCAACCCATGGTCTACAACATGGTCAACCAATGCTGCTCAAATCTCATCTGATAAATTTGATCCTCGTCTTCTGTGTCCACATCCTTCTCCACGTCTACCTCCTCCTCTTCCTCTACGTACCCCTATTCCTCTGCAGGCTCCCTCTCTCATCCTCACTCTCCCTCTTCCTCTTACTGCAACGTTGCGTTCCATTTTTTTCGAAGACAGGTACACTCACCTGTTGCCTTTTTATAATGCTTACACCTGATTGGTGAGTTTACAATTAAGCACCTAAGTGTCTGTGCACCTGACAGTCGTGTTTGGTCAATTGGTTCATAGATGCGTTAGTTTGAAAGGACAGAAGTGACATTGTGTTAGATTTCTGTGTCTACAGAAGTGTGTGTAGTGTTTTGCAAAAAGTGTGAGGCTGAGAATGTGTTTAGAGTTTTGGAGACTTCAGCTGAGGTTTTGGTCTCTGACTGTAAGTTTCAATAATTGTGCTTTATGTGTCATTTTAGTATGTTTGCAATTGAAAAAAAAAACAGTAAGTAACGTCAAACCACATGACACATAAAAATGATGATAGCCTGCAGTAAGCACTCAGCTACATTAAATACAGATGGAGGCGAGGCAGGCTCCGCTCAGCAACATCCTAGAAACTGCAGCAGAGCAGCTGTCCATTCTAGCTCCTTATCGGCACCAGAAAAAGGCAGACTCATTCATTCTTACGGTTCAAGGATATCCTGAATTCTATGATATCAAAGTCCTATAGTAAAGCTGACAGAAAAGAGTGTGATTTCGAAATTCCGCTTAAGTCGGTCATATTAAGGAAAGAGTGCCACTGTTTGAAAAGTCGTTAAGTCACTGCGGTCAAACTATCACCTTGATTGCCTTTCATTTTATTTTCTGACCTGATATTTCTTTCTTTTTACATTTGTTTATCTCTCTAGCTTGTAAGGTTTCTGGATTATTTCATGACTTGTTGCAAATTATACGTTTATTACACACGTTTCATATCTGGACTTTTTTGAGGAAGCTACAGCATGTTTCGATGTAAACCAAGCTTATGATATTGTCTGTTTTATTCAAAAGGCATTTGACAAAGTTCTGCATGACAGGCACATGGTGAAAATGAAATCTGCAGGAATTACAGGAGCTGAAAGGGTTCGAAGTTGGCTGTCTGGTACAAAAGCAGAGTGTAACTGTGGGAGGAATTGTTTCAGAACAGGGTCCTGTAAGAAGTGTAGCCCTGCAGGGGTCGGTGTGGGGCACTTTGCTTTTCCTTATTTACATAAATGATCTTGATGCAGGGGTTAGTAGTAAAATAGTAAAATTTGCAGATGACACAAAACTGGGGGGTCTAGCCAACAGTATAGAATCAACTAAGGTAATACAAGAAGACCAAAACAGCATCCAAATGTGGGCAGGTACCTGGCAGATGACATTCAACTTAACTAAATGTAAAGTCTTGCATGTGGGAGACAAGAACATTAGATGAGACTACTTCATGGGAGGAAGTAAACTAGATTGTGCTCAATTTGAAAAAGACTTGGGAGTAATAGTTGACCGAAGCCTAACAGGATCTAGGCAGTGTGCTAGGATATATAGCCAAAATTATTGATTATAAATCTAAGGAGGTTATATTAAAATTATATAATGCTTTAGTTAGACCACACTTGGAATACTGTGTGCAGTTCTGGGCACCGCACTATAAAAAAGATATCGAGGCTCTTGAAAAAGTACAAAGGAGGGCAACTAAATTAGTTCCTGGGCATGAAACATAAAAGCTACGAGGCAAGACTAAAGTTACTTAACCTATTTAGACTCAGCAAGAGGAGACTAAGGGGTGATTTAATAGAGGTTTTAAAATGTATAAAGGGACTCAACAAGGTTAACTACAATACATTTTTTAAGGTGAGTTGAGTCTGTAGGACAAGGGGACATAAATAGAAACTAGTAAAGAGTAAGTTCCGCACTGAAATAAGGAAGTATTATTTTACACAAAGAGTTATTGTTCTGGAACTTATTGTATTCTCTTACGTTTTGTTTATTGCGCTTACAGCTATCCTACAGGAAGTTACAGGAAGTATGAAGAGCTATGTTATTATTGTTAGCAGTGCATGGCAGAAGCTTTTCGGTATCTCCATCAATCTTCTCTTTGTTTGTTACACACAATGTCTGTAAGTATTATTTTATACTTTTATATATACAAACATTTTATATATTTTCCTTCTTTATAACACATACATTTTATTTTTATCAATTGACAATCAAAATTCAGTCATTCATACTGTTGAGGGAAGAACTGCAAGCAGCACATTATTTGAGAGCTGATACCTCAGCCATGCAAAATAGTTTGTGCAAAAAGCCAAATTAATCTTACAATGGTAGTGTCCAGGTTTGGGCATTCTCAAAAATGGGTCATTCTACTGTACATATTTTTATTAATTGACCAACAAAGTTGCCAATAATGCCTTGTAAATGCAAAAATGTTTTGCGGCAATATATGTGAGGGCCAGTAGCTTAGACAAATCAAATAATTTGTGCAAAACACGAACTGACTCATACAGGGAGAGTGCCCAGCAGACTCAAGATCAACTCATTCTACTATATAGATTTTTATTGATTGACCACCAAAGTTGGCAGTCATGCTTGTTGTATAGGGGAAAACGGCTTGCTTGAGGGCCATGTTTGAGGGCCTGTAGCTCAACCAAATCAAATAGTTTGTGCAAAGACACTCAGACCCTTCTGTTACTGACAGAGAGGGACTCTGTGTGTGATTAGGAACAGGAGTGATACTTACTGAAATACAGACACTCAGACCCTTCTGTTACTGACAGAGAGGGACTCTGTGTGTGATTAGGAACAGGAGGGATACTTACTGTAATACAGACACTCAGACCCTTCTATTACTGACAGAGAGGGACTCTGTGTGTGATTAGGAACAGGAGTGATACTGTAATACAGACACTCAGACCCTTCTGTTACTGACAGAGAGGACTCTGTGTGTGATTAGGAACAGGAGTGATACTTACTGTAATACAGACACTCAGACCCTTCTGTTACTGACAGAGAGGGACTCTGTGTGTGATTAGGAACAGGAGTGATACTGTAATACAGACACTCAGACCCTTCTGTTACTGACAGAGAGGGACTCTGTGTGTGATTAGGAACAGGAGTGATACTTACTGTAATACAGACACTCAGACCCTTCTGTTACTGACAGAGAGGGACTCTGTGTGTGATTAGGAACAGGAGTGATACTTACTGTAATACAGACACTCAGACCCTTCTGTTACTGACAGAGAGGGACTCTGTGTGTGATTAGGAACAGGAGTGATACTTACTGTAATACAGACACTCAGACCCTTCTGTTACTGACAGAGAGGGACTCTGTGTGTGATTAGGAACAGGAGTGATACTTACTGTAATACAGACACTCAGACCCTTCTGTTACTGACAGAGAGGGACTCTGTGTGTGATTAGGAACAGGAGTGATACTTACTGTAATACAGACACTCAGACCCTTCTGTTACTGACAGAGAGGGACTCTGTGTGTGATTAGGAACAGGAGTGATACTGTAATACAGACACTCAGACCCTTCTGTTACTGACAGAGAGGACTCTGTGTGTGATTAGGAACAGGAGTGATACTGTAATACAGACACTCAGACCCTTCTGTTACTGACAGAGAGGGACTCTGTGTGTGATTAGGAACAGGAGTGATACTGTAATACAGACACTCAGACCCTTCTGTTACTGACAGAGAGGGACTCTGTGTGTGATTAGGAACAGGAGTGATACTTACTGTAATACAGACACTCAGACCCTTCTGTTACTGACAGAGAGGGACTCTGTGTGTGATTAGGAACAGGAGTGATACTGTAATACAGACACTCAGACCCTTCTGTTACTGACAGAGAGGGACTCTGTGTGTGATTAGGAACAGGAGTGATACTTACTGTAATACAGACACTCAGACCCTTCTGTTACTGACAGAGAGGGGACTCTGTGTGGTGATTAGGAACAGGAGTGATACTGTAATACAGACACTCAGACCCTTCTGTTACTGACAGAGAGGGACTCTGTGTGTGATTAGGAACAGGAGTGATACTTACTGTAATACAGACACTCAGACCCTTCTGTTACTGACAGAGAGGGACTCTGTGTGTGATTAGGAACAGGAGTGATACTTACTGTAATACAGACACTCAGACCCTTCTGTTACTGACAGAGAGGGACTCTGTGTGTGATTAGGAACAGGAGTGATACTTACTGTAATACAGACACTCAGACCCTTCTGTTACTGACAGAGAGGGACTCTGTGTGTGATTAGGAACAGGAGTGATACTGTAATACAGACACTCAGATCCTTCTGTTACTGACAGAGAGGGATTCTGTGTGTGATTAGGGAGTGATACTTATTAGGAACAGGAGTGATAAATACAGACACTCAGACCCTTCTGTTACTGACAGAGAGGGACTCTGTGTGTGATTAGGAACAGGAGTGATACTTGCTGTAATACAGACACTCAGACCCTTCTGTTACTGACAGAGAGGGACTCTGTGTGTGATTAGGAACAGGAGTGATACTGTAATACAGACACTCAGACCCTTCTGTTACTGACAGAGAGGGACTCTGTGTGTGATTAGGAACAGGAGTGATACTGTAATACAGACACTCAGACCCTTCTGTTACTAACAGAGAGGGACTCTGTGTGTGATTAGGAACAGGAGTGATACTTACTGTAATACAGACACTCAGACCCTTCTGTTACTGACAGAGAGGACTCTGTGTGTGATTAGGAACAGGAGTGATACTTACTGTA
Source organism: Albula goreensis (assembly GCA_022829145.1). Lineage (NCBI taxonomy): Eukaryota > Metazoa > Chordata > Actinopteri > Albuliformes > Albulidae > Albula > Albula goreensis. The sequence goes on along the minus strand of CM040758.1, from coordinate 27,271,006 downwards.
ATACAGACACTCAGACCCTTCTGTTACTGACAGAGACGGACTCTGTGTGTGATTAGGAACAGGAGTGATACTTACTGTAATACAGACACTCAGACCCTTCTGTTACTGACAGAGAGGGACTCTGTGTGTGATCAGGAACAGGAGTGATACTTACTGTAATACAGACACTCAGACCCTTCTGTTACTGACAGAGAGGGACTCTGTGTGTGATTAGGAACAGGAGTGATACTGTAATACAGACACTCAGACCCTTCTGTTACTGACAGAGAGGGACTCTGTGTGTGATTAGGAACAGGAGTGATACTTACTGTAATACAGACACTCAGACCCTTCTGTTACTGACAGAGAGGGACTCTGTGTGTGATTAGGAACAGGAGTGATACTTACTGTAATACAGACACTCAGACCCTTCTGTTACTGACAGAGAGGGACTCTGTGTGTGATTAGGAACAGGAGTGATACTGTAATACAGACACTCAGACCCTTCTGTTACTGACAGAGAGGGACTCTGTGTGTGATTAGGAACAGGAGTGATACTTACTGTAATACAGACACTCAGACCCTTCTGTTACTGACAGAGAGGACTCTGTGTGTGATTAGGAACAGGAGTGATACTGTAATACAGACACTCAGACCCTTCTGTTACTGACAGAGAGGACTCTGTGTGTGATTAGGAACAGGAGTGATACTTACTGTAATACAGACACTCAGACCCTTCTGTTACTGACAGAGAGGGACTCTGTGTGTGATTAGGAACAGGAGTGATACTGTAATACAGACACTCAGACCCTTCTGTTACTGACAGAGAGGGACTCTGTGTGTGATTAGGAACAGGAGTGATACTTAGTGTAATACAGACACTCAGACCCTTCTGTTACTAACAGAGAGGACTCTGTGTGTGATTAGGAACAGGAGTGACACTTACTGTAATACAGACACTCAGACCCTTCTGTTACTGACAGAGAGGGACTCTGTGTGTGATTAGGAACAGGAGTGATACTTACTGTAATACAGACACTCAGACCCTTCTGTTACTGACAGAGAGGACTCTGTGTGTGATTAGGAACAGGAGTGATACTTACTGTAGTACAGACACTCAGACCCTTCTGTTACTAACAGAGAGGGACTCTGTGTGTGATTAGGAACAGGAGTGATACTTACTGTAATACAGACACTCAGACCCTTCTGTTACTGACAGAGAGGGACTCTGTGTGTGATTAGGAACAGGAGGGATACTTACGGCAATACAGTATGCTGATGACTACAGTGGTAGTGAAGAAAAAAACAGCTGCACAGATGCTAACAATCTGGACAATATTTGGTCCTGCAATGCCACCTGAGGAAAGGAGAAAATAGAGAAAAAGATCTGCAAATTTGCAAGAAGAACATAATGCAAGTGTATGCATAGTATTATTTAATTAAGTAACTTGTAGCCAATGGCACCGTACCTGCAGTAACGACACACAACTAAAGCCACAGGTGCACCATGTCTGATGCTAGCAGATCTCAGTCAGTCTCTACAGCAAAACAGGGGAACTCAGACCACAGCACCATGCAGCCTGTACCAAAGCACACTGTAGAGCTCAAACAGGAGGCTGCAGGCTCCTACAGGGGAACACAGACCACAGCACCATGCAGCCTGTACCAAAGCACACTCTAGAGCTCAAACAGGAGGCTGCAGGCTCCTACAGGGGAACTCAGACCACAGCACCATGCAGCCTGTACCAAAGCACACTGTAGAGCTCAAACAGGAGGCTGCAGGCTCCTACAGGGAACTCAGACCACAGCACCATGCAGCCTGTACCAAAGCACACTCTAGAGCTCAAACAGGAGGCTGCAGGCTCCTACAGGGGAACTCAGACCACAGCACCATGCAGCCTGTACCAAAGCACACTCTAGAGCTCAAACAGGAGGCTGCAGGCTCCTACAGGGGAACCCAGACCACAGCACCATGCGGCCTATACCAAAGCACACTCTAGAGCTCAAACAGGAGGCTGCAGGCTCCTACAGGGAACTCAGACCACAGCACCATGCGGCCTGTACCAAAGAACACTCTAGAGCTCAAACAGGAGGCTGCAGACTCCTACAGGGGAACTCAGACCACAGCACCATGCAGCCTGTACCAAAGCACAATCTAGAGCTCAAACAGGAGGCTGCACCAGAGGCTCCTACAGGGGAACTCAGACCACAGCACCATGCAGCCTGTACCAAAGCACACTGTAGAGCTCAAACAGGAGGCTGCAGACTCCTACAGGGGAACTCAGACCACAGCACCATGCAGCCAAAGCACACTGTAGAGCTCAAACAGGAGGCTGCAGGCTCCTACAGGGAACTCAGACCACAGCACCATGCAGCCTGTACCAAAGCACACTCTAGAGCTCAAACAGGAGGCTGCAGCCTCCTACAGGGAACTCAGACCACAGCACCATGCAGCCTGTACCAAAGCACACTCTAGAGCTCAAACAGGAGGCTGCAGGCTCCTACAGGGGAACTCAGACCACAGCACCATGCAGCCTGTACCCAAAGCACACTCTAGAGCTCAAACAGGAGGCTGCAGACTCTACAGGGGAACTCAGACCACAGCACCATGCAGCCCAAAGCACACTCTAGAGCTCAAACAGGAGGCTGCAGGCTCCTACAGGGAACTCAGACCACAGCACCATGCAGCCTGTACCAAAGCACACTCCCCAGAGCTCAAACAGGAGGCTGCAGACTCCTACAGGGAACTCAGACCACAGCACCATGCAGCCAAAGCACACTCTAGAGCTCAAACAGGAGGCTGCAGACTCCTACAGGGGAACTCAGACCACAGCACCATGCAGCCTGTACCAAAGCACACTCTAGAGCTCAAACAGGAGGCTGCAGGCTCCTACAGGGGAACTCAGACCACAGCACCATGCAGCCTGTAGCAAAGCACACTGTAGGCTCAAACAGGAGGCTGCAGGCTCCTGCAGAGGAACTCAGACCACAGCACCATGCAGCCTGTACCAAAGCACACTCTAGAGCTCAAACAGGAGGCTGCAGGCTCCTGCACAGGGGAACCCAGACCACAGCACCATGCAGCCTGTACCAAGCACACTGTAGAGCTCAAACAGGAGGCTGCAGGCTCCTACAGGGGAACTCAGACCACAGCACCATGCAGCCTGTACCAAAGCACACTGTAGAGCTCAAACAGGAGGCTGCAGGCTCCTACAGGGGAACTCAGACCACAGCACCATGCAGCCTGTACCAAAGCACACTCTACAGCTCAAACAGGAGGCTGCAGGCTCCTACAGGGGAACTCAGACCACAGCACCATGCAGCCTGTACCAAAGCACACTCTAGAGCTCAAACAGGAGGCTGCAGGCTCCTACAGGGGGAACTCAGACCACAGCACCATGCAGCCTGTACCAAAGCACACTCTAGAGCTCAAACAGGAGGCTGCAGGGCTCCTACAGGGAACTCAGACCACAGCACCATGCAGCCTGTACCAAAGCACACTCTAGAGCTCAAACAGGAGGCTGCAGGCTCCTACAGGGGAACCCAGACCACAGCACCATGCAGCCTGTACCAAAGCACACTGTAGAGCTCAAACAGGAGGCTGCAGGCTCCTACAGGGAACTCAGACCACAGCACCATGCAGCCTGTGCCAAGCACACTGTAGAGCTCCAAACAGGAGGCTGCAGGTCTACAGGGGAACTCAGACCACAGCACCATGCAGCCTGTACCAAAGCACACTCTACAGCTCAAACAGGAGGCTGCAGGCTCCTACAGGAACTCAGACCACAGCACCATGCAGCCTGTACCAAAGCACACTCTAGAGCTCAAACAGGAGGCTGCAGGCTCTACAGGGAACTCAGACCACAGCACCATGCAGCCTGTACCAAAGCACACTCTAGAGCTCAAACAGGAGGCTGCAGGCTCCTACAGGGAACTCAGACCACAGCACCATGCAGCCTGTACCAAAGCACAATCTAGAGCTCAAACAGGGAGGCTGCAGGCTCCTACAGGGAACTCAGACCACAGCACCATGCAGCCTGTACCAAAGCACACTCTAGAGCTCAAACAGGAGGCTGCAGGCTCCTACAGGAACTCAGACCACAGCACCATGCAGCCTGTACCAAAGCACACTCTAGAGCTCAAACAGGAGGCTGCAGGCTCCTACAGGGAACTCAGACCACAGCACCATGCAGCCTGTACCAAAGCACACTCTAGAGCTCAAACAGGAGGCTGCAGGCTCCTACAGGGGAACTCAGACCACAGCACCATGCAGCCTGTACCAAAGCACACTCTAGAGCTCAAACAGGAGGCTGCAGGCTCCTACAGGGAACTCAGACCACAGCACCATGCAGCCTGTACCAAAGCACAATCTAGAGCTCAAACAGGAGGCTGCAGGCTCCTACAGGGGAACTCAGACCACAGCACCATGCAGCCTGTACCAAAGCACACTGTAGAGCTCAAACAGGAGGCTGCAGGCTCCTACAGGGGAACTCAGACCACAGCACCATGCAGCCTGTACCAAAGCACACTCTAGAGCTCAAACAGGAGGCTGCAGGCTCCTACAGGGGAACTCAGACCACAGCACCATGCAGCCTGTACCAAAGCACACTCTAGAGCTCAAACAGGAGGCTGCAGACTCCTACAGGGGAACTCAGACCACAGCACCATGCAGCCAAAGCACACTGTAGAGCTCAAACAGGAGGCTGCAGCCTCCTACAGGGGAACTCAGACCACAGCACCATGCAGCCTGTACCAAAGCACACTCTAGAGCTCAAACAGGAGGCTGCAGACCCAGCTCTTTACACCCTGCAGTGATGACACAGCAGCCCTGGGTTTGAGCTGCTATTTAATGTAGCCTTTATGAAAGCAGGGAGCCCCACTGAGATAAAGAGTCTCTCTGACAGAGAGGACTGATCATTTATATCAGATAAGACATGGATATAGAGAGGTATGATTACTTCTATCAGGGCTAAGAGAGGGAGACAGAGAAAATTCCACACTGAAGCAGGGTTTCTGAAGCAGGGTACCGAAGCAGGGCCATGACGCAGGGTATTGAACAAGCTCACAGCTTATGTAAGACAACTTCACCAATACTTTTTATGATACATATGCCATGTGACGTAATCAAGGTTTACAGGTAAAACCAAAAACGAAAATAGGAAGGTTTGGTGACTTTTGTCCTTCCAGTGACAGCAGTTTTCAGTAAGAAAAAGTTGTAAAATGTAAAATGCTTTTCTAGTTTTAGAGCCTTACTAGTAGTTGCAGGTAAGAAAAGGTATGAAAGGGTGTCTTCAGGTGAGAAAAGAGCTGCACAAATCTCACCTGCACATTCTTCCCCCATAGTGACTGAGGTCTTACTGCTGCTGACGGAGTTTACAGCCTCACAGGTGTAGGTGCTGCTCTCATACACAGGTACAGGCAGATAATAAGGAGCATTTACTAGTGTGTATCTGTGTGTAGCACAGAGACTCTAGTGTGTATCTGGGTGCCTGAAGCTCACCTGCACATTCTTCCCCCACAGTGACTGAGCTCCTCTCTCTGCTGGACGGAGTTTACAGCCCCACAGGTGTAGGTGCCGCTCTGATCCACTTTTGTTTGAGGCAGTTTCAGGTATGGGGCATTCAGAGAATCTGAGCTGCTGAAATTCTCCTTCTCCCCCTCTCTCTGTACCAGGACAGGGTCACTTCTGTCCCTCTGTCCACTTTGCAGTTTATGGTGCAGGAGTCTTTATCATAGGAGACACTGGGCATTGACACAGGAACTGTCAAAGTGAAACCAAAAGAATTAATCAGAAAGATGACAGTGAGCCAATTAATCCAGGACTCAAACTCTTATGAGGTTTTACTATGACTTGACATGAGTATTTGAATCTGAATAGTACATCTCTCTGCAACAGAGATTGTGAGTAAAACTGATTTAATTTAAATCCTAAATCAACAGGTAAAACAGATAAACAGGTAAGACTTTCCAGTCCACCGTAAGATCATACACACAAATACTATTTTATTTTTAAATGCATCTGGTGTTTCATTGTTTCATGATTGATGAGGCTATATGGTACATTGATTGAGATTCGACCTATGTAGTGCATTCGTTTTTTTTTATGCTAGCTTAAAATAGGCGAATTTGCTCTAACGCCCCTTGAAACACGATTACGATATAAAAATAATTATTATTTATAATTTATATAATTATATATTTATAAATTATTATAAAATACGATATTAAAAATGATCGCTTTACCCGACATAACGCACTTTAACGCGAGTGGTATTTTTTAAATGATATAATTTAATCTTAATATTTAATAATATTAATAATAATAATATTATAATATTTGAATTGGCAAATGAAATTCTGAGTGGTATTTAAAGTAGTGTACAGCATTTATTTAGCAGAAATGTAATTATATACTGTACCATTAGCATTATCCGATATCCCCTTTACCAAAACGAGATCCACTCTCTCTCTCTCTCATAGATTCCCACTAATTCTTGCCATTTCCATTCTCTTCACTTTTACACACAGAGACATACGCATGCAAACTCTAACACTACGCGGTTGAGCATCACACTGACCCACTCACACTCTCTCTCTGTATAGTACGCAGAAGCTGTTTTGATAAAGATATTCATCCATATTACGCGACTGCGTCTCGAGCATTTCCATTAATTTAAATGGGGATATTAGACTTAAATTACGCGATTTTGCTATACGCAAGCCTTTTCAGGACCACATCTTCGAGTAAAATGGGAATGTACTTTATTTGTTTTATATTTTCAGGGTGATACTTTGTACATGCCTGATATTGTGTATTAAACTGTCAGAGAAAAATGTCCATGCCCTGCAGAGAAGAAAAGAATGACGTCACGCTGCAACTTACCATTGCCCTCTAGCAAACGCAGTCAGAAGTATTTCCGAGAACATATGAAAAAAGAGACGATAATTTATATTAAACCTGTTAAACTCGAGCCCTGGCGGAGCAGGCGCCCGCGTCAGCGATTGTACCTGCTGCAGATACATTATATAAACTGTTCCGTTAGAACTATCCTCTGCAAGTTAGCTGCCACATTAACACTACGAGGCACAAGCCTGGTGTTTGCGCAGTCTCAGTCTGCGCAGTGCCATCCTCCATGAGCAGGACTGTAGTACCGCAGCGCGCTTCACTTTACTCCCGTCATTACAAACACAGCTCTCTCTGCAGTTTTCAGCCAAAAACGCCATGCTCACAAACCGGTAAAGGACAAATCCTTCACGAAAACAAAATTTATTTAAGCTTAGACGAAGAAAATACATTTAAATTTGACACTATCCACAAATGCCTCTGTGTGGTACCTATGTTAGGTTTGAGAAAACCCGATACTTTGTGTATGGTCGGCTTAGTAACGTCTTGGTCTCCAACATTATAGAATCACAAAACGCGTGCTTAATATCACAAAGTTTACGGTATTTCATTTAAATACTATATAAGTTTGTAATTCCCATATGAATGCGGTGACCTTAAAAGTCTAAAATGATCACCATTAAAAGGTAAACTACAGCTCCCAAGCCCCATTTCCACCAACTCCGTCAGATTCTGCGGGAGTAAGTAAAAGTCTCCAGGGTGTACACCGTCCTGAGTTCACTGTAGGGATGTTTTCCTTTTTGTCTCGAGTCTCATCCTGTCTTCTGCCCCAACCCAGCGCAGAGCAACAGCGCAGCGCCACAAGGTACTGGGGCTCTGTCTCATGCGTAAATTCGCGCAACTTGTTTACTCAACAAACACTTATGTAGTACTGCAAGGAGATTTTTTGCACACCTACATTACTATTGAAAATGGAAAATACGCGGTAGTAAGATTCGGCGGCTACAGTCAGTTATGGGTAACAAAAAGAAGCAAGAGCCAAGCAGCGAGGCGTAAAGATTCCACTCAACCCGTGCCATAGAATGGTGATGGGACTACATTTTTAAGACTCTTATTTGTTTTGAAAGAACACAACCTTTTTGGGCACTTGGTAGAACCAACGATCCTCTCTAACATTCTAGGTGCGGATCTAACACCATCTGACAGCTACACGCTTCTCCGTCGTTATTTTTCATCTACAAAAGACTTTAAAACCATTTTTTTCGTTTGAAATAATCCTGAATGCCGACTAATGGAAGACATTTCATGTCAGTAATGCAAGCCTTTGCACTCTACGCCAGATCACTCAGTATGACTGCTATATTGAATTTCACTCATACAAGTTGTTTTAACAATATTTTATCGAAAAACCTGAGTGCTCGTTTTGAACAGTGTGTCATGGTGAGGACAACCCAGGCGCTGAAAGACTATGACGTCACAAACAAACCTGAACAAGACCTGCCAGACCCACCCTTTGCTCCTGTTTTGTAATGACGTTTTACAAATAGTGTACAAATTGTGTACAAAACCTCTACACGGTTTCTTTTACGTCAGTGGACTTTGCTAGCTATGAAAACTGATAAGTTGGAATATTTGTTGATGGCCAAGCGACATTTTGATTTTTCTTTGTCCCTGTCCAACTAATCGCAGTAACTGTTAAAAACGTTTCATGATCATGTTCATCTGACAAACTATACATTCCACAGCTTACGGTGATCATCACACATACTATCAATTAACTATAAGTTCTAGAACACAAACAATGCATTCACTGCATCAACTGATAATGTGTGTCAGTCCGCATAAGTGCCCGTTAATACGCACACTTTTACGCCTGGGACCAGACCTGCTATAAATCAGATTCCTTTTGAAACTGATTGTTAATCTTAAAAGATATTACCGGTAACGTTTATGCAGAGCCTCTGCTTGTGCTAATACGCTTATAATACAACTGATCCTCGGTTATTCACAGCGAAGTTGTGTTACGTATCTAATTAAGATCAAACTTCAAGCATTCGGCCGGTCTCACTAACTCACGTGGCGTCATCTGTGGTGTCCGCTTATTCGCTACCGCCGCAATATTAATAGAATTTTCGTTTCCTTTGTTTATACCTCATAAAAAGGCAAACAAAGGTGGAATATGATCAAAAATAAGATTGTATACGATACTAATTGATTTTGGGAAATTTGAATTATACTTGGAGATGTTTGGACCTAGTTTTGAGGAAGTGCAAACCTGTAGAATGTTGCTGCCGTACATCTATATAAATGTATATGCACGTGCAGACACATGCGGGGGAACAACTTCAAGACGGTCTTTGTCATTCTGTATCGCCTTAAGGCATTGATAAAACATAAATATGAGATAAAATGAAATATGATTTAACTTTTTTATATTCATGTTTGTGTGTATTATGTGTATCCTATGTGAAGTAGATCAGACACACATAGTTACTGATACTTTAGTGCTGATGGCTCAGAGGTTCTCTGTAGTTGGAGCCTCCAGCCAGGCCTGTACTGTGTAAACTTATGAAGATATGAGGATGTATGTCAGACCCATAAACACACACACACAGGGGATTTTAAGGGTTTGGGGATATTAACAGGTTAGAGAGAGAACAGGTATCAGCACAAACATGTTACAGACAACAATAACACATAATCATACCAGAGTACAACCATGTCCTGTTTGCTCTTATTTTGAAAGAGTAAAACACAGGCAGTATAACATAACAGGTCTCCAGTGTAACCTCTGTCTGATGTAAGATCAGAACAGATCAGGATTTCAGAATGCTGTTCCTACAGGTTCTGTCCAGGCATGGATGGCTATAATGGTGGATTAAGAAACACAAGTAATGCAGAGTGATTATAATAATAATAATAATTATTATTATAATAATAATAATTATAATAATAATAGTTATATGGAAATATATAAAATATTATTCATAATATTAAAGCACACTCTGCTGCATTAGTAATCCAGTGTTCCTTACACCATACACACACACACAGTGTTACTTACTGTACACGGTCAGCTTGTAGAGTTTTTCCACTTTACCCTGAGTATCCTCTACCTTATACTCTCCTTTATCCTCCATCTTCAGCCCAGTGATGGAGAAGAATCCAGTGCTGCTGTCCCACTGCAGTCTGCCTGTGAACTGCTCATTAGGGGAAGCTGTGAACTCTCCGTTAGTGACATCTCCAATCCCTGTGCCACTGTAGCTGAAAGTCCCCATGTTTCTCACCGCTGTGGTGAAAGTGACAGTCTGTCCCATGATGCCTTGCAGCTCCACAGGCTGGGCAGAGGACGCAGTCACTCCTGCAGACACAGACAGAGGCCATGAGCAGGGAAATGCCTTTGCATTCAGGGCATTCATACACGTTATTATTTATTATAAATAAATAACATGAAACAGCAGCTAACTTTGAATATTGGCCTATTGAACATAGCTCCACCTGAAGTGCATGATGACGCTGTGACTCCTGGTAGCAGAGTAATAACACTGTTACACTGTGCTGTTAAACTGTTACACTGTGCTGTTAAACTGTCACACTGTGCTGATAACATGGTTACACTGTGCTGATAACACAGTTATTCCCCTCTATGAGTTCCTCTCTGCTCTCTGCTCCTGCTCTCTGCTGACACACAGTAGGCTGTAATCTGATTCAGTGAGTGAAGCTCCTCTCTCAGCACAGAGTTAATGGAGGAAACGTTCACCACACTGATGACCTCATTCTCTACATTATCATGCTGGTCACTCACAGTCCTTTCACATCCTTAGTGCATTTCTGAGAAACACGAAACCCCAATGAGTGCAAAAAATGAGAGCACTTTCTCTCAGTTAAGTCTTTGCTCTCAATCAAGCACATATGTTAGAAAACAAAAATGTATGAATGCAAATAAGTGGGATTTTGAAAAGAGAAGAAAGGTGAAATGCTTGATATTTCAAGCATTTGCATGACAGTGTTTTTCTGACATCATTTTGCTGACGTAAAGGATGTTAAATTACATTTATACTCTGGTTTCTTGACACTGATGTTTACAGTTAAAACACAAAGAAAGGGAGCAGTGGGCACAGCATTAGAAACTCACAGATCAGCTCTCAGCCCCAGTATAATTACTCTCTCAGGGCAGGTATATCACTATATGAACTCAGCTCAACACTGCCAGCACATGTGTGAGTATTTTAGCATCTGTAGTTTTCAGATGCTGCTAATGCAATACCATTGTTGATTAAATCAGACTTCTCTTTGTCTTTGTAAAATGCTGAATCCAGACCTGCACTAAAGGGAGTTTTCCCTGAAACTCCTCACTCACCCAGTGACCATCAGTGACTCACATGCAGTGACCTCTAGTTACTCACACCGAGTGACCATCAATGACTCACTCCTAGTGACCATCAGTGACTCACTCTCAGTGAACATTAGTGACTCAATCCTAGTGGCTATCAGTGACTCACACCCAGTGGCCATCAGTGACTCACTCCTAGTGACCATCAGTGACTCACTCTCAGTGAACATTAGTGACTCAATCCTAGTGGCTATCAGTGACTCACACCCAGTGACCATCAGTGACTCACTCCTAGTGACCATCAGTGACTCACTCTCAGTGAACATTAGTGACTCAATCCTAGTGGCTATCAGTGACTCACACCCAGTGACCATCAGTGACTCACTCCCAGTGAATATCAGTGACTCACTCCCAGTGACCATCAGTGACTCACTCCCAGTGACCATCAGTGACTCACTCACCCAGTGACCATCAGTGACTCACTCCCAGTGACCATCAGTGATTCACACCGAGTGACCATCAGTGACTCACTCTCAGTGACCATCAGTGACTCATTCACCCAGTGACCATCAGTGACTCACTCACCCAGTGACCATCAGTGACTCACTCCCAGTGACCATCAGTGACTCACTCTCAGTGACCATCAGTGACTCACACCGAGTGACCATCAGTGACTCACTCCCAGTGACCATCAGTGACTCACACCGAGTGACCATCAGTGACTCACTCCCAGTGACCATCAGTGACTCACTCCCAGTGACCATCAGTGACTCACTCACCCAGTGACCATCAGTGACTCACTCTCAGTGACCATCAGTGACTCACTCCCAGTGACCATCAGTGACACACTCCCAGTGACCATCAGTGACTCACACCGAGTGACCATCAGTGACTCACTCTCAGTGACCATCAGTGACTCACTCACCCAGTGACCATCAGTGACTCACACCGAGTGACCATCAGTGACTCACTCACCCAGTGACCATCAGTGACTCACTCACCCAGTGACCATCAGTGACTCACTCCCAGTGACCATCAGTGACTCACTCCCAGTGACCATCAGTGACTCACTCACCCAGTGACCATCAGTGACACACTGGAATGCTGCAGCAGCAGGATTTAAAGCCCTTCACCTGACCTTCACCTGAGACAGACACGGGGGAATTCCAGGGCTGCCTTTCTCTCAATTATGGGGAACTTCCCCAAGCTCTTATTTCCTTCTGAGTACAGCGTCCACTGATTAATAATTACTTTTACTGTGTGTTGATTAATGTCTCTGGTTTCATTTTCACATCAGTTTTCTTTCTGTACTTCCTGTTCTAGTGGCATTACCGTCTGCTGCAGTCATTTCTGTGGTACAGAGGGACTGGGGCAGAAACAGGAAACGGGCAGTCACTGCTGCCCCCTGGGTTACCGTGGTACAGAGGGACTGGGGCAGAAACAGGAAACAGGGGCAGTCACTGCTGCCCCCTGGGTTACCGTGGTTTAGAGGGACTGGGGCAGAAACAGGGGCAGTCACTGTTGCCCCCTGGGTTACTGTGGTACAGAGGGACTGGGGCAGAAACAGGAAACAGGGGCAGTCACTGTTGCCCCCGGAGTTACTGTGGTACAGAGGGACTGGGGCAGAAACAGGGGCAGTCACTGTTGCCCCCTGGGTTACTGTGGTACAGAGGGACTGGGGCAGAAACAGGAAACGGGCAGTCACTGCTGCCCCCTGGGTTACCGTGGTACAGAGGGACTGGGGCAGAAACAGGAAACAGGGGCAGTCACTGCTGCCCCTGGGTTACCGTGGTTTAGAGGGACTGGGGCAGAAACAGGAAACAGGGGCAGTCACTGCTGCCCCTGGGTTACTGTGGTACAGAGGACTGGGGCAGAAACAGGAAACAGGGGCAGTCACTGCTGCCCCTGGGTTACTGTGGTTTAGAGGGACTGGGGCAGAAACAGGGGCAGTCACTGCTGCCCCCGGGGTTACTGTGGTACAGAGGGACTGGGGCAGAAACAGGAAACAGGGGCAGTCACTGCTGCCCCCTGGGTTACCATGGTATAGAGGGACTGGGGCAGAAACAGGAAACAGGGGCAGTCGCTGTTACCCCTGTGTTACTGTGGTATAGAGGGACTGGGGCAGAAACAGGAAACAGGGGCAGTCACTGCTGCCCCCTGGGTTACTGTGGTACAGAGGGACTGGGGCAGAAACAGGAAACAGGGGCAGTCACTGTTGCCCCTGGGTTACTGTGGTACAGAGGGACTGGGGCAGAAACAGGAAACAGGGGCAGTCACTGCTGCCCCATGGGTTACCATGGTATAGAGGGACTGGGGCAGAAACAGGAAACAGGGGCAGTCACTGTTGCCCCCTGTGTTACTGTGGTACAGAGGGACTGGGGCAGAAACAGGAAACAGGGGCAGTCACTGCTGCCCCCTGGGTTACTGTGGTACAGAGGGACTCGGGCAGAAACAGAAATCAGGGGCAGTCACTGCTGCCCCATGGGTTACCATGGTATAGAGGGACTGGGGCAGAAACAGGAAACAGGGGCAGTCACTGCTGCCCCTGGAGTTACTGTGGTACAGAGGGACTGGGGCAGAAACAGGAAACAGTGTGAGCAGTCTGACTGACTGATAATCTACAGGATCTACATTAACTTTCATTGTTGGGCTCCAGGTCACAGCACAGGATACTCTGACACAATACCTGCTCTTAGAGAAAAACACAAATGAGTTTCAGTGCAGTGGAGGGTATAAGGCAAGTTTGCATGAAGGAGATTAACTGGACTTTAGGTTAGCAGTGCAGGTATTCTGTGACACAATACAAGCTCTTTTGTGAATGCCACTAAAGATAGTGGCAGGCAAAACACAATAACTCCCTGGAATAAAAAATAAATACCTAAACTGTCACATTTTTGTTCACTCATGTTCCCCGGAGTCTCCAGTAAAGATGACTTTTTAAACAGTACGGTACTGCACCATGTTGCTGATGTACAGGATAATGAGTTATAGTTCTGCTCTTGTATCTTGACTCCACTGTTAAGTTAAACACAAAGAAAGAACTCATGCAGCAAAGTGCTCAACGCTAATGAGACACACACAAACCAGCGCCTCACTCTGCCTGCACACTGCGGGTACAGGCCTGCTGGAGATCCACGCTAATGAGACACACACAAACCAGCGCCTCACTCTGCCTGCACTGCGGGTACAGGCCTGCTGGAGATCCACTCAACACTGATAAACATATCAATATTTTAGCATACCTGTTTTAGAGATGGTATCTAACAAATGGGACCTACTTATGTTTGCAATGTTAAATATGAAGAGGATACAAACAGGAAATTTCACTCATTAGTAATCCCATTGTATTGAACCAAAATGTATTTTAAACCTTGAGTACTGTGACGTGGAACCATTGTAAACGTGTTCTTCCACATGCCTGCCAGTCATTCATGGCCTTATGGATAACCATCAGCATGTTCTGCTATCTAAATTCAAGGTACAGTGTCCACGTATGGGTACTTACTTTCACCTTGTGTTAACAGGGTGCTTTTGATATTTTATGCTACCTTTAAAAACAAATCATCACGCTGCTCCCTCAATACTGTGATAAAGAGTGAAATTAAGACAGAGGTATTTACAGCACAGACCTTGAGGACTTAATTACCACTGTACAATAAATCCTAACAGCAGCAAAAGCAGTTTGTTGGTTGTGCGCCAACCCTGCAGCAGAATCTTTCCAGGAAACTTGCAAACCGGACTGGGCTTTTTTTCGCGCAGACTCAATTGCGTAACAGAAGCATTGTCAGTGACTTTCACTACAACTGTAGCGTACATTTCGCAATGGGGCGGCGTTGACTACATGGGGCATGGAGTTTTTGTGAATGGTATCTCCCAAGTGTGAACGCATCACGTAAAACAGCTGTGAATTGTACATACAGCTGTGAACTGTCTGCAAGTGTACAACAAAGGTATATTTGTTTCTTCTTTTTCAAAAATGTATTTGCTTGAAAAATAAATCCAATATGTAAAATACATAATGTTTTAGAAGCATTTATTGTCACTACTAAACAGATTTTTTTATTTATTAGAGTTCAAAACGTTTATCCGGCTGCTCCTCAAAGATAACGCAAAAGACAACGTCTCCGATTAGCAGTGCTACGGATGATGACGGATAGTTAGCTGTGCCTTTGTAGCGTCCACAGACTTGTAAAGCCCATGCGCAGTGCCGTTACTGAAAAGGATTGTTCATAAAAACGGATAAAGTTTGGTGGATCTGCACTGATATAGCGCACAACAGCCATTCATTGAACTGCGTGACATCTTCATGACGCAACGTCTCATAAAATGGCATGGAAAAGCCAGGATTTACTGGTAAACGCTTCTGCATTTTTACTCAATTGCGTCAGCACACCTACATTCATTCGAGAGGATTGCGGCGATACGGCCGAAGTTGGAAAACACCTCACGCCGCAATTTTAGAAACAGGTACTTTCGGTTTTGTTGTTGCAGCATCTTTAGTGCCAGCTAACTTGTAAACATGTTGTTTTAGCGACATTGAAGCATCGGACACACATTCACAAAGACATCGTTACAGAGGATAAATGGCTGTCATTTTACCTGCGATGCTCAGGACACATATCGAGAAGATGCCCCACATGTTTGGTGCTTCGTGGATGTTGCAGCGCAGTCGCTCAGCTCACTCTCCCTCCCCTGCTTTAACCGTGTTCCGGCCACGCCTTCCATTCGCCCCTGCGCGAACTCCCTGCTTGTTTTTAAAATTTCATCTGCACACAAGCACAGATGATCCCCATTATGTACATTCTGAGTGGGCGAGACGACTATTCAAAAACTAACGCTTGAGTCTGTTTTCCAAAAATGTTCCCAAAAAGGCTTTGCGGTGCTTTCAAAGAAGCACGGCAGCTACACTGCTCAATGGAAAATTAAATGCAACATAACCTTACAAATAAATACTTAGAAAAGAAAGATCATTATTTTACACTGGAGCTTGAAACATTTAACAAATTTAATAAATTGGTCAAACAGGGGAAAATCCCACATGATTAACATCCAGCTAATTAAAGCAGGGGCGGGGTCACACACAAAGCATGCCAGTTACACACTCAGACACACCTACACAATAATGTGAACACTGCAGTGGAGACTTCCCAGAACATCCTCTCTTCCAGAACACTCCTGTCACATCCTGTCTTAATGACCAGTTCCCTGGAAGCATGAGCACCTGGTACTTTTGAAGAATGGAAGTTTGAAGGCTGGATTTCCGGTGATCCAGTCACACACTGATCCTTGCCAACAGGTAAAAAGGATTTGTTAAACCATTAAACCGTTTCAGTTTATCCCCTGCTGCCACGGGCTCCTTCCGCACTCTGAAAATGTCACATCATTCTGACGCACCCTGCCTGCTCTTAGTGGTGTAAGGACGATCCTGAGAGTCTGTTGTGTGGGGGCAGGTGGTGTTAGGGGCAGGTGGTGTGAGGTGAGGGGCAGGTGGTGTGAGGTGAGGGGGCAGGTGGTGTGAGGTGTGAGGTGAGGGGGCAGGTGAGGTGAGGGGCAGGTGGTGTTAGGGGCAGGTGGTGTGAGGTGAGGGGGCAGGTGGTGTGAGGTGAGGGGGCAGGTGGTGTTAGGTGAGGGCCAGGTGGTGTTAGGGGCAGGTGGTGTGAGGTGAGGGGCAGGTGGTGTGAGGTGAGGGGGCAGGTGGTGTGAGGTGAGGGAGGGGCAGGTGGTGTTAGGTGAGGGGGCAGGTGGTGTGAGGTGAGGTGAGGGCCAGGTGGTGTGAGGTGAGGGGCAGGTGGTGTTAGGGGGCAGGTGGTGTGAGGGTGAGGGGCAGGTGGTGTTAGGTGAGGGGCAGGTGGTGTGAGGTGAGGGCCAGGTGGTGTTAGGGGCAGGTGGTGTGAGGGGCAGGTGGTGTTAGGTGAGGGGCAGGTGGTGTGAGGTGAGGGCCAGGTGGTGTTAGGGGGGCAGGTGGTGTGAGGTGAGGGGCAGGTGGTGTGAGGTGAGGTGAGGGGGCAGGTGGTGTGAGGTGAGGTGAGGGGGCAGGTGGTGTGAGGTGAGGTGCAGGTGAGGGGCAGGTGGTGTGAGGTGAGGGGCAGGTGAGGTGAGGGGCAGGTGGTGTGAGGTGCAGTGGAACAGGTGCAGTTTAGGCCCCTGCAGAGAAACTCTGGTTTCTATTGCAGGCTCATGTTGCCTTGGAGTTTATTCCACAGACATGAGGCTGAAATTACAGAAACATGGTCTCCCATTCAAATGAACTACACAAAAACACACAGCACAATATGGCAAATCTACCACTGACTCCAAAAATGATCAGCATCAATTTGAAGAATTCTGGATATCATTTTGTTGGATGAATAAATGTTTGTTTATGAATCACCTTTGCTTATGGTAAGAGGAAATCTGGGGTTCTCATCAGCCCATGCCACTTTTTCCATGTGGTAAGAGCGCCCCCATGTGGCAGAAAACTGGAAAGGAAAACAGAAATCCGGACAGCATCGATTCCACACCACAAAATACCATTGAACCTGTTGCACGCCTTAAAAGGACAAAAACAAGTCCCACGCAAAGGTTTTCTAGAAATACAGTCTTACGTTTATTTCCCAAACCTGTATTTATGCTTTTTCAGATTATACTTTTGGGTGATATATTGATCACCACACATCACACTGACGTACCTTAAAGTTGGAGTTGTGACACTCTCATGCTGATAAAAGGAGCAGAGGAACTCAGCGGTACCGCTTTAACGTCTGTTTGTCCATCTCCGCTCTGCATCAGCATCCTGCACATTTTCAAGAAAAACATCTGAGGCATAAATCTGATCCTGTAACACAGATGTGTGTTTTGTTACCCTGTTGATGCCAGTGCTCAGTGTTTTTGCTGCTCAGTGTGTTTCCTGTGCTGGTTCTGATGGAGGCAGAAGTGAGAGTGTCTCTGGCCATGTGTTTCCCCTCCTAAATCTCATCTGTTTGGAGCTCAGTTCCTCAGCGGCTCCTCACATCTGTGAGCACGAGGGCAGCTGTGCTGCTCAGGGAATATCCTTAAGCATCTGAGCAGGTTCCAGGTTTAATTTACTCGTACATACTCAGGTACTGAGAGGAACGAGGACAGAGGGACGTTTCCTGTCTGTAAATGTTTGATCTCAAAACTAATTTTCAAATATTTTTGATTGCACAATAAAAACATAAAATAGCCCCTTTGACTACAGCTCTGGTCTAATCCCATGGCTAACACCTGTGTGGATTGATCTAGCAGGTAAATAACACCTGAGTAACCCAATCCAGCAGGTAACTGTGTTCAGTCTTGCAGCACTTACTGAACTTTAGTATTACTGATATTTTTATTACTGTGCATTTGCTGTTCTAATTCAACTACAAAATACTTTCAATGATACACACACACATTAAACCATAGGCACACACACACACACACACACACACACACACACCCAGGCATACACAGACACACACAGACACACACACACACACACACACCCTGGAAGGTAATTTCATAGCTCATGTAATGTGTTCATTGCCGAGAATCACAGTGAAGAGGAATGAACAAATATCTCAAACATGTGTACCAAGTTTACCATGTTTTATTAGAACAGCAGCGTGTTAATATGAGAACAGAACATTACTGGAACCGTTAAACAGCAGAGTAACAGCTGATGTTTTTACTTTAAGCTTCAGTCAAAGGAAATAAAATTTCCCATGATGTAGGAGAGTGCAAAGCTTGATTAGTATAATTATGGTGAAACACAGATTTTGCTCTTATATACATTGGCTGTTAAACACAGACGCATTCAGCTTTTGCACATAATCAGAACACTTCTTAAATAAAATATGTCAGCGCATTTCAGTAAAGTCAGAGTTTTATAAGAGCCTCCTTTGGTGAATGTAAATAAGGCCTTTCTGGAGCCAAAGCTGACTGACAGTGTGTAAAATAATTACACTGTTCACCTCTTTCTCTTCACAGAGAGTAAACCACTCACATAACACAGCAATAGAAGCAATATGAGCTCTGCAGCATTACAGAAAATCAATACACATATTTTCACAACAGTTTCACATGTGAAATTTCTCCTTAAGCTCATTGAATTATATACATAATATAAATTACTGTTGTTCACAGTAACTGTTCAACATTATTTTGTTCAATAAAGTACCATACAGTTTGAAAAATCATTCCTTTGACTTCAGCCATATGTTTTGTTTTACTAAATTCACCAGACAGTATAAATGTTTAACTATAACACTGCATTTAGCAAGGGCTAAAGCTCCCTTTATATTTAAATACACAAGCTGAACATGCAGATCAAACATAATCTGTTATCATGTACATCAGCTAATACTCACATGAGCAGAAGATCCCGAACATCGTAGAATACAAACTTATCCGTACTACCTCACAAAAGCCTGATTTTGTTGATCTATATGACCATATAACCTATGGATAGTTGGTAAGTGATATTTCACACTCAGTCTGCTTCAGAATTGGTTCATTTAATTGGCAGCCATGTTAAAGTGAAAGCTGCTGTCATGTGAACCATATAAAATCAGGTCATGAGTGCCCCGTGTGGACGGGAGGCTGAAATGCATGAAGATCTTACCTTAGGATGGGATTAAGCTTCAAGATAGAGACATTACCACACACACACACACACACACACACACACACACAGTAAGTAATGTGCAATACTAAATTATATAGTAAATTAACTGTGTCAGTGTGAACCTGGTGGTGTTGAAGAATTAAGTTGTTTTGGTTTAGAATTCTGTCATCTCAAATCAGATACCAGATACCCATGATGGCTGAATCAGCTAAGGGTCAGTTTCACAAATGCTTCACAATCAGGGACTGGGCTTTTCTATTTCTCTGTATGTTTGCACACAACCCTAAAGTTGGCATGCTTTGGTGAGAGTTTGTTATGAGACTGTTTCCATTTCCTAATCAACATGAAGAGGTACACTCATCCATTTGGGAGGGATACACACACCTGGCCTTCATCACCTGATACACCAGGTAAACACACACTATGGCAGGTCTGCACATGCTTCACTCATCCCACGCTGGCCTTTTCTGCACATACTTCTCAAGAACAAAAAAAAATGTAAAGGAGTGTGGATGAGGTGTTTTGTGTGTTTAAATACAGCTGCTGGATGAAGTCAGTAATGATGTAGTGTTTCAGGTCATTCTAACAGGTGAAACAAAATGTTACAAAAACAAACAAATCTGGCATGAGACAATAAAACATTGATTGTGGAAACCGCCTCCCCCATACACACACACAAACACACATACAGTATAATACTAGCATTTAGAACACTCACCTGCTCACAGCAAAAGGCAGCGCATCAAACAACTATTCCATGTGTTTCTCAGCACCTATCTGTCCATCTGTCTGTCTGCACATCTATTAGCCTGGCTGTCTCTTAGCCAAAAAACCCAGAGGCAGAACATAGCCCTGGATATCAATCAGCATTAAAGTGACTTTCAGAGACCCAGTGCAGCAGGCTTAATATGGTCTGGTATGAACATGCCATGCTATGCTAACTACTAAACAATCCAACAAGAGACCTTCACAATAAAACATTAAGGAATCATTTAAGGATGATGGCAGCTCAGTCAAGACAGAGCAAACTTCAGTCAGACCACAGCTGAGTAGGGTCATATTCAGAGAGCTTCCTGTTGGGTTATAGGTGGGTGGGGCCATACTCAGAGAGCTTCCTGTTGGGTTGATGGTGGGGAGGGTCACTCTCTGCATGCTCACTGTTTTCCTGCGAAAATAAAACCATAGACTAATGACAGACTGACACCGGAGCTGAGCCAGGAGAATGAATGGCAAAACGTTTGATGGAATTAGGAGTCATAAAGTAATTAAGAGAAGAAAAGATGGGTGAATGGATTCTGCAAGATGCAGCGGGACAAAAACAGTAGAGTCTGATTTATCCTTGGAAACAGAGTAGATCTGTACTGGCCTGTCTGTATTATGGACAATTAACTATTACAGACCAATATGTCTTACTGACAGAGACATACTCATGACTGGAACAGTCTGTTCCTTCGGTAAATTAGCTAAATATTTCCTAAACTCAGCATTTCTTGTGCTTTATTTTCTATTCTTGATGTAAATGAGCACTGACTGAGGAAACTCTTACCTTCCACTTTAGCCATTAGAGCTACAACAGGAAACAGAGCTGAGTTAGACCCACTTGAGTGACATTAATCATTATTTGTGTCTTTAACTCAATGTTAACTATTCTATGCCACATGAGAACACAGTCGATCTGAATTGACCTGTTTGCACTATTGACGATTAAATGTTGAAGATCAATGTATACTACTGACAGAGACACACTGATACTGATGAACTGTCTTAATCATTAAAATGTATTTCCCTTTGCATGGTTGTGAAATATTTCCAAATTCAGCCAGGATTTGTTATGTTTCTTATTTTAGTCTCCATTGCAACATGCACAGACTGAAAGAGCTCTTACCATTCTCGCTTTCCTTTAGGGCTGCAGTAAGACAGAGAGCCGAGTTAGGATCACCCGAATAACAAAAACCACTCTCTGCATCACTAACTCACTGATAACTGCTCTATGCCATATTAACCTGGCTACAGGTGAGACGCTAAACCAAGGTTCTGACTGTCTCTGGCTAACAGGAAAAACTGGCTCTTAACATGGCACCTCAATAAGTACCACTGACAGAGACACACTGCTGATGAAAAAAGGTATCGTCATCATATGTATTTTCCTGGATTTCTCATATTTATGGTCTTAGTCTTTATATACATACGGGCATACTGAGAGAACTCTTACCTCTCAGGCTTTTCTCTTGTTCTGTAACAAGACAGAGAGATGAGACTCATTTGAGTAACAGAAACATTCTCTATTTCACTGACTCACTGATACCTGTTCTGTGCCATATTAACCAGGCTATGCATGAGACAGACTGGAGAACTCTTACCTTTCTTGCTTTTCTCTAGATCTGTAATGAAAAACAGAGCTGAGTTAGGCTCACTCGACAAAAATCACTCTCTGCATCACTAACTCACTGCTAACTGCTCATGCCACATTAGCCTGGCTACAGGTGAGACGCTAAGCTCAGGTTCTGACTCCCTCTGGCTAACAGGAAAAAGTGTCTGTTAACATGGCTCCTCCTAACCTTTCCCATGGTATCTGATTGATGATACATGGCCTTACAGTACTCTACCCACCAGCACTGAGAGCAGATATAACTAAGCTCTCTGCCATCATTTCTTATCAATGTGGTTTCAGTCTATGAGTAAGTATGCACAAACTGAAGATGCACTTACCTGCTATACGTTCGGTTAGAGCTGCAATGAGAAAGAGAGCAGAGTGAGGCTCACGTGAGTACTATGCACCTGTCCCCCTATACCACCTTTACCCACCTGTCTCCTTACACCACCTTTACCAACCTGTGTCCTTATACCACCTTTACCAACCTGTCTCCTCACACCACCTTTACCCACCTGTCTCCTTACACCACCTTTACCCACCTGTCTCCTTACACCACCTTTACCCACCTGTCTCCTTACACCACCTTTACCAACCTGTCTCCTTACACCATCTTTACCAACCTGTCTCCTTATACCACCTTTACCAACCTGTCTCCTCACACCACCTTTACTAACCTGTCTCCTCACACCACCTTTACTAACCTGTCTCCTCACACCACCTTTACTAACCTGTCTCCTTACACCACCTTTACCAACCTGTCTCCTTACACCACCTTTACCAACCTACCTCCTCACACCACGTTTACCAACCTACATCCTCACACCACCTTTACTAACCTGTCTCCTTAGACCACCTTTACCAACCTGTCTCCTTACACCACCTTTACCAACCTGTCTCCTTACACCACCTTTACCAACCTGCCTCCTTACACCACCTTTACCAACCTGTCTCCTTATACCACCTTTACCAACCTGTCTCCTTACACCACCTTTACCAACCTGTCTCTTTACATCACCTTTACCAACCTGTCTCCTTACACCACCTTTACCAACCTGTCTCATTACACCACCTTTACCAACCTGCCTCCTTACACCACCTTTACCAACCTGTCTCCTTACACCACCTTTACCAACCTGCCTCCTTACACCACCTTTACCAACCTGTCTCCTTATACCACCTTTACCAACCTGTCTCCTTATACCACCTTTACCAACCTGCCTCCTTACACCACCTTCACCAACCTGCCTCCTTACACCACCTTCACCAACCTGTCTCAGTATAACACCTTTTCAAATAAACCAGTTTATTCTCAAAGCGTTTGATATGGGTGCTTCTTGTATATATCCTCAGACAGGTACAGTGTATAGGTGAGTTTTACCTGCACACTTTAGAGGTCACAAAGGTAATGTAATCATGCCAATTAGAACAGCACTCTGATTCTACACAACAACCTTTCAATGGGAGCAGAGTAGCTCTGTCCCAATAGTATTACTGATAATTAGCTACAGATCAATATGTAATAATGACAGAGATACACTGATGATGATAATAAACTCTTAATTATGAAAGATTTATTTTTTATGTGCAAGCCAGTGAAATATTCACATTTTCAAGCATGATTTTTTTATGTCATTGATTTTGGACTTCATGCACATATGAACAGACTGAAAAAAAACCCTTACCATTCTTGCTTTTCTCTAGAGCTATAATGACAAAAGAAAACTGGGTAAGGCTCACTTGAGTATCAATAGTCACTCTCTGTGTCACTAACTTACTGCTAATTGCTCTATGTCTATAAGGGCATACTAAGAGAACTCTTACCTCCCAGGCTCGTCTCTAGATCTGTAACAAGACAGAGAGATGAGACTCATTTGAGTAACCTGGCTACAGGTGAGATGCTAAGCTGAGGTTCTGCCTGCCTCTAGCTAACAGGAAAAAGTGTCTGTTAAAATGGCTCCTCCTAACCTTTCCCATAGTATCTGACTGATGATACATGGCCTTACAGTACTCTACCCACCAGCACTGAGAGCAGATATAACTAAGGATTTGTTATGTTTTTGATTTTAGTCTTCAAACACATATAAATAAACTGAAAGCGAACTTACTGTTCTTGCTTTGCACAAGAGCTGCAACAACAAAAAGAGAGCCGAGTTAGATTAACTTCAGTAAAAACATTGTTTGTACACTGAGTTACTGCTATCTGTTGTGTGCTACATTTACCGCACTGTGTGGGAGACATTAAACTGGGGTCCTCATTTACTTTATTCAGTAATGATTCCATGGCTTTCTCCAAAGCGTAGGGATATTAACCCCATTACCCTGGACAAATTCCCCAACAAAACTGTCTGTAAAACCTGGCCACCTGTCTGTCCCCCAGACATCTACCTGAGGATCCAGACCAGCACATACCCTTCCGTCACCACGGAGTGCAGGAGGAAATCAGCTGAGTAACACTATTTACTATGATGCTGGTTTAAACACAAATGTATGTGTGCACAAACTGAAGGCACACTCACCTTGTATGCGTTGGTTTTGTCCTGCAACAAGAAAGAAAGCAGAATGAGCAATATACACCTGAGTAACATATACCCGTCTCCTTACACCACCTTTACCAGCCTGTGTCCTTATACCACCTTTACCAACCTGTCTCCTCACACCACCTTTACCCACCTGTCTCCTTACACCACCTTTACCAACCTGTCTCCTTATACCACCTTTACCAATGTGTCTCCTTATACCACCTTTACCAACCTGTCTCCTTACACCACCTTCACCAACCTGTCACCTTACACCACCTTTACCAACCTGTCTCCTTACACCACCTTTACCAACCTGTCTCCTTACACCACCTTTACCAACCTGTCTCCTTACACCACCTTTACCAACCTGCCTCCTTACACCACCTTTACCAACCTGTCTCCTTATATCACCTTTACCAACCTGTCTCCTTACACCACCTTTACTAACCTGTCTCCTTATACCACCTTTACCAATGTGTCTCCTTAAACCACCTTTACCAGCCTGTCTCCTTACACCACCTTTACCAACCTGTCTCCTTATATCACCTTTACCAACCTGTCTCCTTATACCACCTTTACCAATGTGTCTCCTAATACCACCTTTACCAACCTGTCTCCTTACACCACCTTTACCAATGTGTCTCCTTAAACCACCTTTACCAGCCTGTCTCCTTACACCACCTTTACCAACCTGTCTCCTTATATCACCTTTACCAACCTGTCTCCTTATACCACCTTTACCAATGTGTCTCCTAATACCACCTTTACCAACCTGTCTCCTTACACCACCTTTACCAACCTGCCTCCTTATACCACCTTTACCAACCTGTCTCCTTACACCACCTTTACCAACCTGCCTCCTGACACCACCTTTACCAACCTGTCTCCTTATATCACCTTTACCAACCTGTCTCCTTATACCACCTTTACCAATGTGTCTCCTTATACCACCTTTACCAACCTGTCTCCTTACACCACCTTTACCAACCTGCCTCCTTATACCACCTTTACCAATGTGCCTCCTTATACCACCTTTACCAACCTGTCTCCTTACACCACCTTTACAAACCTGCCTCCTGACACCACCTTTACCAACCTGCCTCCTTATACCACCTTTACCAACCTGTCTCCTTACACCACCTTTACCAACCTGTCTCCTTATACCACCTTTACCAACCTGTCTCCTTACACCACCTTTACCAACCTGTCTCCTTATACCACCTTTACCAATGTGTCTCCTTATACCACCTTTACCAACTTGTCTCCTTACACTACCTTTTCGAACTTGTCTCAGAATCACAGGTTTAATAACACATCCGTTTCTTCCCAATGTGTTTAACTGGGTTGTTTCTTGTATATATACTCAGACAGGTTAGTTACAGGTGAGTTGCTGCTAAGCAATGGTATGCATTCTAATCAGAACAGGATATTGTTTTATTGTTTTCTGATTCTCCCACCACAATCTGTCAAAGAGAGCTGAGTCACTGATCCATTAGTGAATCTGCACTGATCCATTAGTGTAACTGATATTTAACTAGTACAGATCAATAAGTACCACTGACAGAGTCACACTGATGATGTGCTCTGGTCAAACTCCCAAAAAACTCTTCATCTGCCCCCCACCCCTCCCCCAAATATCCGACTGATGATCCAGACACCAACAATATGCTACCTACCAGCATGGAGGACAGAAGCACATTAGCTATCTGCCATCATTTGCTATGATGTTGGATTTAGTCTGTGTGTAATTATGCACAAACCTAAGGCAGACTTACCATCAATGTTTCTCTTTTGATCTACAACATGAAAGAGAAACAGAGTGAGGCTCACCTGAGTAAAACACACCTGTATCCTTACAGCAGTAGTCCTTACAGTATCATTGACAGATCTTTGTTAAAGATTTGTTGTCCTCTGGATTTTTGTGAAATACTCCCATCTTCAGTCAGGATTTGCTACTTCTTTCTCATAAGTGTTTGTGTAAACATGCACAAACTGGGAGAAGACTTACCGGCTATGCCTTTTTTCAGAGCTGCATAATGAAAGAGAGGTGAGTTAGACTCATTTGAGTGGCATAAACAGTATTTGTAGCACTAACTCACTGCTAACTGCTGTGTGCTACATTAACCAGGCTTTGCATGAGACGGTAAACTGACGTCCTCATTTGTCATAATGATGTTTCAGTCCGTTTGAAAATATGCACAAACTGAAGGAACACTTACCGTCTGTGTCTGTCTTTTGTGCTAAAACAAGAGAAACAGAGTGAGGCTCACCTGAGTAACACACCTGTCTCCTTACACCTTTACTCCCTACAGTGTGACAGACTGATCAATATTAATGATTTACTACCATCTGCAATTTTGTGAAATATTCCAACCTTGAAAAAGTGTTTGCTACTTAATTGATTTTATTTGTCATGTAAACATGCACAAACAGAGAGACTTAACCTTCTATGTGTTTATTTAGAGCTCCTGTTAAACTGACGGCCTAATTTACTTTATTCAGTAAAGATTCCATGGCATTTTACACTTTATCTGTCCCCCTCCCCCAAATATCTGACTGACGATCCAGTCACTAACTGCATATTACCCACCAGCTCAGAGTACGGAAGCATATTAGCTATCTGCCATCATTTGCAACATTACCTTCTATTATTTTCTTTTGTTCTGCAACAAGAAAGAGAGCAGAGTGAGGCTCACCTGAGTAAAACACACCTGTCTCTTTACAGCAGTCGTCCTTACACTGTCAACAACTGAGACAGACTGATATTTTCAGTCAGCATTTATTGTGTTTTATTTTCTATTCTTGATGTAAATAAGCACAGACTGAGGAAACTCTTACCTTCCACTTGTGTCTTTAGAGCTACAACAGGAAACAGAGCTGAGTTAGACCCACTGGAGAGACATTAATCATTATTTGTGTCTTTAACTCAATATTAACTATTCTATACCACATGAGAACACAGTAGATCTGAATTGACCTGTTTGCACTATTGACGATTAACTGTTGAAGATCAATGCATACTACTGACAGAGACACACTGATAGTGATTAACTGATTAACTGTCTTAATCAGTGATATATTTTCCTTTGGTTATGAAATATTTCCAAATTCACTCAGGATTTGTTATGTTTTTTATTTTAGTCTTTAACGGCAACATGCACAGACTGAAAGAGCTCTTACCATTCTCGCTTTCCTTTAGAGCTGCAGTAAGACAGAGAGCCGAGTTAGGATCACCTGAATAACAAAAATCACTCTCTGCATCACTACCTCACTGCTAACTGCCCTATGCCACATTAGCCTGGCTACAGGTGAGACGCTAAGCCAAGGTTCTGACTGTCTCTGGCTAACAGGAAAAACTGGCTCTTAACATGGCACCTCAATAAGTACCACTGACAGAGACACACTGCTGATGAAAAGAGGTATCGTCATCATATGTATTTTCCTGGATTTCTCATATTTATGGTCTTAGTCTTTATGTACATACGGGCATACTGAGAGAACTCTTACCTCTCAGGCTTTTCTCTTGTTCTGTAACAAGATGGAGAGATGAGACTCATTTGAGTAACAGAAACATTCTCTATTTCACTGACTCACTGATACCTGTTCTGTGCCATATTAACCAGGCTGTGCATGAGACAGACTGGAGAACTCTTACCTTTCTTGCTTTTCTCTAGATCTGTAATGAAAAACAGAGTTGAGTTAGGTTCACTCGAGTGACAAAAATCACTCTCTGCATCACTAGCTCACTGCTAACTGCTCATGCCACATTAGCCTGGCTACAGGTGAGACGCTAAGCTGAGGCTCTGACTCTCTCTGGATAACAGGAAAAAGTGTCTGTTAACATGGCTCCTCCTAACCTTTCCCATGGTATCTGATTGATGATACATGGCCTTACAGTACTCTACCCACCAGCACTGAGTGCAGATATAACT
Source organism: Albula goreensis (assembly GCA_022829145.1). Taxonomy (NCBI): domain Eukaryota; kingdom Metazoa; phylum Chordata; class Actinopteri; order Albuliformes; family Albulidae; genus Albula; species Albula goreensis. The sequence continues at coordinate 27,242,420 of CM040758.1, read as the reverse complement.
AAGCTCTCTGCCATCATTTCTTATCAATGTGGTTTCAGTCTATGAGTAAGTATGCACAAACTGAAGATGCACTTACCTGCTATACGTTCGGTTAGAGCTGCAATGAGAAAGAGAGGAGAGTGAGGCTCACGTGAGTACTATGCACCTGTCCCCCTATACCACCTTTACCCACCTGTCTCCTTACACCACCTTTACCAACCTGTCTCCTTACACCAAAAGTACACTAAAAGTAATGTGCATACTCGTCAGAACATGATTGTGTTTCTGATTCTCCCACCAAAATCTTTCAATGAGAGATGACTAGATCTGTACCAACCCGATAGTATTTCTAAATATTATTTATTACTGATAAATGTATTCTACTGACAGAGACACATTAACATCAATAACAGACTGCTAATTAATAGATTTATTTTCCTTTGCAAGATGAGAAATATTCCCCTCTTTAATCAGTATTTCTGTGATTCTCATTTTAGCTGTCACATAAATATGGAAAAACTGAATGAGCACTTACCTTGTGTGAGTTTATTTTGCTCTAAAACAAGAACAAGAGCAGAGTGAGGCTCACCTGAGTGAAATACACCTGTCTCCTTACACCTTTACTCCCTACAACATGATAGACTGGTCAACATTAAAGATTTATTTCCACCTGCAATTTTGTTAAATATTCCCATGTACAAGAAGGATTTGTTATTGTTTTTATTTTTACTCTTTTAATAGGTATAAACTGAAATAACACGTACCTTCTCTTTGTTTCCTTATTTCGGCTAAAAGTAAGAGAGATGGGTTAGGATGACATATATAATAAAATCATTCTTTGTGTCAGTAACACACTGATATCTGCTCTCTGCCATTTTTTATTTGTACCACTGACAGAGACACACCGCTGATGAAAAAATATCTCCATAGATTTGTTTTCATTTGCAGTTTTATTAAATATTCCCATATTCAGTCCGGATTTATCATGTTTTTTTAATCTTTTTACACCAAAGGGCATACTGAGAGAACACTTACCTCTCAGGTTTGTCTCCAGATCTGTAACAAGATGGAGAGATGAGGCTCATGAGTAACAGAAACATTCTCTATTTCACTAACTCACTGATACCTGTTCTGTGCCATATTAACCAGGCTATGCATGAGACAGACTGGAGAACTCTTACCTTTCTTGCTTGTCTCTAGATCTGAAATGAAAAAGAGAGCAGAGTTAGGCTCACCTGAGTAACACGCATCTGTATCCTTACACCACCTTTACCAACCTGTCTCCTTATACCACTTGATCGTATTTCTGATTATTATGTATTACAGATAAATGTATTCTACTGACAGAGACACCTTAACATCAAAAACAGACTGCTAATTAATAGATTTCTTTTCCTTAGCAAGATTGTGAAATAATCCCCTCTTCAATCTGTATTTCTGTGATTCTCATTTTAGTTGCCACATAAACGTGCAAAAACTGAATGAGCACTTACCTTGTGCGAGTTTAGTTTGCTCTAAAACAAGAACAAGAGCAGAGTGAGGCTCACCTGAGTGAAATACACCTGTCTCCTTACATCTTTACTCCCTATAACATGATAGACTGGTCAACATTAAAGATTTATTTCCAACTGCAATTTTGTGAAATATTCTTATGTACAATCAGGATTTGTTCTTGTTTTTATTTTTACTGTTTATTCAAATAAGTATAAACTGCAAGAACACGTACCTTCTCTTTGTTTCCTTATTTCAGCTAATAGAAAGAGAGATGGGTTAGCTGACATATAAATAAAATCCTTCTCTGTGTCAGTAACACACTGATATCTGCTCTCTGCCATTTTTTATTTGTACCACTGACAGAGACACACTGATGAAAAAAACATAGCCTCATCATTTTTTGCATTTTCCCTTGCAGTTTGTGAATTATTCCCATATTCACTCAGGATTTCTCATATATTTGGTCTTAGTCTTTCTATACATACGGGCATACTGAGAGAACACTTACCTCTCAGGTTTGTCTCCAGATCTGTAACAAGATGGAGAGATGAGGCTCATGAGTAACAGAAACATTCTCTATTTCACTAACTCACTGATACCTGTTCTGTGCCATATTAACCAGGCTATGCATGAGACAGACTGGAGAACTCTTACCTTTCTTGCTTTTCTCTAGATCTGTAATGAAAAACAGAGCTGAGTTAGGCTCACTCGAGTGACAAAAATCTCTCTCTGCATCACTAGCTCACTGCTAACTGCCCTATGCCACATTAGCCTGGCTACAGGTGAGACGCTAAGCTGAGGTTCTGACTCCCTCTAGCTAACAGGAAAAAGTGTCTGTTAACATGGCTCCTCCTAACCTTTCCCATGGTATCTGATTGATGATACATGGCCTTACAGTACTCTACCCACCAGCACTGAGAGCAGATATAACTAAGCTCTCTGCCATTATGTCTTATCAAAGTGGTTTCAGTCTATGAGTAAATATGCACAAACTGAAGATGCACTTACCTGCTATGTGTTCATTTTGTTCTGTAACAAGAAAGAGAGCAGAATGAGGCTCACCTGAGTTCTATGCACCTGCCTCCTTACACCACCTTTACCAACCTGTCTCCTTACACCACCTTTACCAGCCTGTCTCCTTACACCACCTTTACCAGCCTGTCTCAGTTTTACATCCTTTCTCAGTTGAAAAACACATAATTTGTTTAACAGGGTTGTTTCTTCTGTATACAGTCAAACATGTGAGTTACAGGTGAATTTAACCTGCATATTTCAGAGGATACAAAGTAAACACTTGTCTATTAGAACATGATTGACTCTCCCACCACAGTCTTTCAATGAGAAAAGACCAGATCTGTACCAAGCCAATAGTATTTTTGATGATTAGTATTTCAGATCAATATGTACTACCGACAGATAAACACTGACAAGAATAACAGACTGTTCATTCATAAAGTGATTTTCTACAGCAAATTAGTGAGATTTTCCCCTCTTTAGTTTGGACTTCCACCTGCAATTTGCTGAAATATTTCCATGTACAATAAGAATTTGTTTAGGTTTTGTTTTTTAAATATGAATTGCCTGACAGATCACTTACCTACTCTTTGCTTCAATAGATTGGCTACAAGAAAGAAAGCTGGGTTAGACTCAATTTAATAACAAAAATTTCTCCCTGCATCACTAACTCACTGCTAACTGCTCTATGCCACATTAACCTGGCTTCAGTCAGATGTTAGACTCTCTGAGATCCTGACTCTCTTTGGTTAGTAAATAATCAATGGCACTGTGTGAAAGTGTAGTGAAGTTAGCCTCAGTGCTCTGGTTAAACTTCCAAAAAAAACTTCCTCCCAATGTCTCCCCGCCTAAACCCCCAGATATCTGTTTAACATTGAAATCCCTTATAATACATTACCCAGCACCTTAGAGTGCAAAAGTAAATGAGCTGTGTAGCATCACGTGTTGTGATATTGGTTTGTCTCTACATAACGGTACACAAACTGAAGTAAAACTTACCTTCTATGCTTTCCTTTTGTTCTGCAAGAAGAAAGAGAGCAGAGTGAGGCTCACCTGAGTACTATGCATCTGTCCCCCTATATCACCTTTACCAACCTGTCTCCTTACACAACCTTAACCAACCTGTGTCCTTATAACCACCTTTATTTACCTGTCTCCTTACACCAAAAGTGCACTAAAAGTAATGTGCATACTCGTTAGAACATGGCTGTGTTTCTGATTCTCCCACCAAAATCTTTCAATGAGAGATGACTAGATCTGTACCAACCTGATAGTATTTCTAAATATTATTTATTACTGATAAATGTATTCTACTGACAGAGACACATTAACATCAATAACAGACTGCTAATTAATAGATTTATTTTCCTTTGCAAAATGAGAAATATTCCCCTCTTTAAACCAGTATTTCTGTGATTCTCATTTTAGCTGTCAAATAAACATGCAAAAACTGAATGAGCACTTACCTTGTGTGAGTTTATTTTGCTCTAAAACAAGAATGAGAGCAGAGTGAGGCTCACCTGAGTGAAATACACCTGTCTCCTTACATCTTTACTCCCTACAACATGATAGACTGGTCAACATTAAAGATTTATTTCCACCTGCAATTTTGTGAAATATTCCCATGTACAATAAGGATTTGTTATTGTTTTTATTTTTACTCTTTTAATAGGTATAAACTGAAATAACACGTACCTTCTCTTTGTTTCTGTATTTCGGCTAAAAGAAAGAGATGGGTTAGGCTGACATATATAATAAAATCATTCTCTGTGTCAGTAAGTCACTGATAAATGCTCTCTGCCATTTTCAGTTTCCACTACTGACAGAGACACACTGCTGATGAAAAAAAGTATCTCCATAGATTTGTTTTCATTTGCCGTTTTATTAAATATTCCCATATTCAGTCCGGATTTATCATGTTTTTTTTAAGTCTTTTTATATCAAAGGGCATACTAAGAGAACACTTACCTCTCAGGCTTGTCTCCAGGTCTGTAACAAGATGGAGAGATGAAGCTCATTTGAGTAACAGAAACATTTTCTATTTCACTAACTCACTGATACACGTTCTGTGCCATATTAACCAGGCTGTGCATGAGACACACTGGAGAACTCTTACCTTTCTTGCTTTTCTCTAGATCTGTAATGAAAAACAGAGCTGAGTTAGGCTCACTCGACAAAAATCACTCTCTGCATCACTAACTCACTGCTAACTGCTCATGCCACATTAGCCTGTCTACAGGTGAGATGCTAAGCTCAGGTTCTGACTCCCTCTGGCTAACAGGAAAAAGTGTCTGTTAACATGGCTCCTCCTAACCTTTCCCATGGTATCTGATTGATGATACATGGCCTTACAGTACTCTACCCACCAGCACTGAGAGCAGATATAACTAAACTCTCTGCCATCATTTCTTATCAAACTGGTTTCAGTCTATGAGCAAATATGCACAAACTGAAGATGCACTTACCTGCTATGCATTTGTTTTGTTCTGCAACAAGAAAGAGAGCAGAGTGAGGCTCACCTGAGTAACACACACCTGTCACCTTACACCACGTTTACTTACTGTCTCCTTAAACCACCTTTACCAACCTGCCTCCTTACACCACCTTTACCAACCTGCCTCCTTACACCACCTTTACCAACCTGTCTCCTTACACCACCTTTACCAACCTGTCTCCTTACACCACCTTTACCAACTTGTCTCCTCACACCACATTTACTAACCTGTCTCCTTACTGACAGAGACATTCATAACTTTAACAGTTTGTTTCCTCTATAGGTTTATGAGATGTTTTTAATCAGCATTTTTTATGTTTAATTTTCTATTCTTGAGGTAAATAAGCACAGACTGAGGAAACTCTTACCTTCCACTTTAGTGTCTTTAGAGCTACAACAGGAAACAGAGCTGAGTTAGACCCACTTGAGTGACATTAATAATTATTTGTGTCTTTAACTCAATATTAACTATTCTATACCACATGAGAACACACAGTAAATCTGTATTTACCTGTTTGTAATTAACTATTACAGATCGATTCATACTAATGACACACTGATAGTGAAAATTGTATCTTAATCAGTAAAGATATATTTTCCTTTGGTTATGAAATATTTCCATATTCACTCAGGATTTGATATGTTTTTATTTTAGTCTCCATTGCAACATGCACAGACTGAAAGAGCTCTTACCATTCTCGCTTTCCTTTAGAGCTGCAGTAAGAAAGAGAGCTGAGTTAGGATCACCTGAATAACAAAAACCACTCTCTGCATCACTAACTCACTGATAACTGCTCTATGCCCCTTTAACCTGGCTACAGTGAGACGCTAAGCTCAGGTTCTGACACTCTGCTTAGTACAGATTCCATGGCACTGTGTGAAAGTGTTGGGTTGTTAACCCCAGTGCCCTGGTCAAACTGACTCCCAATACCTGCCCACCTAACCCCCACACCATCCCCTAAAGACATCAGTATGCTCCCCACACCACCCCCTAAAGACATCAGTATGCTCCCCACACCACCCCCTAAAGCCTAAAGACATCAGTATGCTCCCCCACACCACCCCCTAAAGACATCAGTATGCTCCCCAACACCACCCCCTAAAGACATCAGTATGCTCCCAACACCACCCCCTAAAGACATCAGTATGCTCCCCAACACCACCCCTAAAGACATCAGTATGCTCCCCAACACCAGAGAGGGCGGATGTAAATAAGCTGTGTAGCATCATTTGCTGTGATGTCGGTTTCAGTCTGTATGTAAATTAGCTCAAACTGAAGGGTTACTTACCTTGTGTGTTGCTCTTTTGATCTACAACAAGGAAGACAGCAGAGTGAAAGTCACCTTAGCTGCATACATTCCTGCCATTGTGCCACCTTTACCCACCTGTCTCCACATTACACCTTTGCCAACACAATTGTCTCTTCCTGAAGTGGTTAACACACCTGTGTGTTGTACATGTGTTCAGACAGGTGAGTTACAGGTGAGTTTAACCTGCACACTTTAGGTGTTGTGAAGGAAACAAGTGTATGCTCATGAGAGCAGGGTTGTGTTTTCTGATTTTCCCCAAACATACTTTCAGTGAGAGCAGAGTAGATCTGTACTGACCTGCCTGTATTACTGACAGTTATAGATCAATATGTACTGACAGAGACACACTGATAGTGATAATAGCATCTTAATAACAGATAACTACAAAGGTTGTTATGGATTACTATACTTTATACAGTTTGTGACATTTTCCTCTGTAAAATCAGGATTTGTTTGGTTTTTGTCTTTAGTCTTCATGTAAAGTTGCAAAAGATTAAGGCACACTTACCTTTTATGCTTTTGTTTTGATCTAAAAGAAGGAGAGCACAGTGAGGATTACTCTATTAAACAGAACACACCTGTGTCCCTATAACAACTTTACAAACACACTTGTTGTTAACACAGCTATGTCCTTTTAATATGTTTACAAACACACATGCTGCTAAAACAGCTGTGTTCTGTTCTTGTGTCCACACAGGTGAATCGCAGGTGTTTTTCACAGATTACTGACACACATATTCACTGACCTGCCTGTGCTACAGAGAGAGACTGATAACAATGTCAGACTGTCAGTTCTTATAAATGAATGTTTGACTCTGTGTCACTCACATATCAAGGTGAGTTATGCTAAAACCTTCATTCCCATTCCACAGAGTTTCTGCTTGAGTCTCAGTATTAAAGTGAGATGGATTAAGTGCACTTTTACATTTACATTCAGTTACTTAGCCTATAGCTTTATTTACAATGGCTGCCAGCTAATTAGGCTAACCAGGGGCCGCTCTCCTCAGAGGTAACGGGGTCTTGCCCAACAGATGTATTGATCTTACGATGGCTGCACTGGGTCACCAACCTTCTGAGTTCCAGCCAAGCACCTCAGCCATTAGGCTACAGGCTGCAGAAACTTGACAAAAGTGAGGATAAACTCTGAGCCTAAGAGACACTCAGACCCTTCTGTTGCTGACAGAGAGGCACTCTGTGTGTAATATGTAACAGGAGCAATACTTACAGCGATACAGATAGGTGATGACTCCAACAAGAACACCAACACAAGCAAGAACGAGCAGTACGAGTCCAGCAATAAGGCCAGCATTTGGTCCTGTACTGCCTTCTGAACAGGGGAGAGAAATGGAGAACAAATTGAGAACAAAATGGCAGTAAATTTGAGTGAAATTACCTGTGTTACTACATGTGTACTATTATATTTTCTCTCCCAGAAAAATTCCCAAATCTGCTTGTCCTAGTGAAGTTCTAAACCATAAAACATTAGGAACCGTGCAGAGCAATTTGCCAGCGAGAGACTTACACACCAAGTAACTGTTGCCAAGAGACAAAATGAAATTTCTGTGATTTAATAACGAAAAGAGAAATTAACCAGATACAACACCCCCTCCCCCCATTAAACCCACTGTTCTTACTTTATAAGTTCCTAATTAACACACCTGCAGACAGGAAAAGGCAGGTGAGGTGTGCTCAGGTGTGAAAGACATACATTGAGCTCACCTGTGCAGTGATCACCCACTGTGATGGAGGTTGTCCTTTGGCTCACTGAGTTTTTCGCCTCACAGGTGTAGGTGCCACTCCTGTCCACAGTCTGAGGCAGGTGGTGAGGGGCATTAACTGGGGGGTAATTGACGTACCTCTCCCCCTCCCCCTCTCTGTACAGGGACAGGGTCACCTGTGTCCCTCTGTCCACAGTGCACAGTAAAGTGCAGGGGTATTTATCATGGGTGAGTGTGAGAAGGGGTGATGACACATTAGCTGTGGAGAAAGATAACGGATAATGCAAAATTATAACAACACAGACATAAAATTTACTATTCAGATATGAATTTGATAAATGCAGCCCTATGTTCTGAGCAGTTGAGTCAGAAAAGAAGACGGTTCTAATGTAACTGCAGTGATGAACTGAATCCAACAGGTGAAACATAACCAGGTGATTCAATATTCACATCTTTTAATGCTCAGCCAAATGAGACCAACGGACCAATTATGACATCATCGCTCCAGATGAGCACATGCAGTGATGACATGTTCACTCCAGGTGGGAGGGGCATACCCAGCTCCAGTTTCATTCAGGACATAAATCATAATGATAACATGAATAAAGCAATATTAGCTGGCTAGTTATTTTAACTTGCTGTAGCAAACATTTTCCAGCTTGCTCAATAGGTTTTATATCCCAAATCTGCATTTCATATACTGTTAGCTGACTGTAATCTAATCTAATTACTGTGATTTCATGTTAGTGGGCTGCCAGTTGATAGCAGGTATATGGGGCTGGGCTAGCACTGCCTTCATAAGCTTCCGCCTACATGAACCTCTGCTAAAACAGTTACTTAACAGCCAAGTTTTGACATTAGACTGCTGAATACACAGTCAGCAGCAAAATAAGAACAGGACATACATATTAGACCTCCCCGAAGTTCATTTACAGATTTTCAACTTGTATTGTATAGAGTTATTGTGGCTATACGCCATCTGTGAGTAGTTTGTGTCTTTATTCAACTTGGGCCTTATAGTTTTCATATTAATAGGCTCACATTTACTAGAGAAAATTAATGACAATTAAAAACAGATGTTGGAGGACAGAAATCAAAGGAGTGCGCTGGACATGCTGGAGTAGAGATTGTGCTTTTCATTCACAGCCTAATCACCAGCATACACAACACTGTCAGCACCATGGAGAGCGCCATCAGTACCACGGACAGTGTCACTATCAGACCAGAGATTCACCAGCATCTCATTAGTCAGACAGGCAATGGATTGCTTTACCCTGATAGAACAATTAACTACAAAGTCCCAAGGTAGGCCTCTATTCTAGTAGACATGGCCAGTCCCCACCAAACACAAGCCTGTCATTCTCCACAGTAAAGCCATAATATCACAATCGAGCAGGCGTGTTGCGATACAACAACAATAACAGGTACAGTGCTGCATCAGTCTCTCAGACACACACACACTCACACACACACACACACACACACAAAGTGACACTTACTGAACACAGTCAGCTGATACACTGTATCCAGATTTGCATCATTCTTCACTCTGTACCTCCCAGAATCCTCCATCTTCAGCCCAGTGATGGAGAAGAGTCCAGTGCTGCTGTCCCACTGCACTCTGCCTCTGTACTGCTCACTAGGGAGAGGAGTAAACTGGCCACCGCTGACATCTCCAATGGTTGAACCACTGTAAGTCAAACCTCCATTGCTCCTCACTACAGTTGGGAAAGTGACAGTCTCTCCCACTCTGAGATTCAGCTCCACAGCCTGGGCAGAGGACACACTCACTGCTGGAGACACAGAGAGAGAGAGAGACCATTAGCAGGGAAAATATCATTGCATTCATGATAATCATAAGCTTTAGTGTTGCTTAGTCTTCATTATTAACCATTAATAACTATACCTTAAGATGTACATATTGGACATTTCACAGAAACCAAAATCAACCGCCATCTCTGATGGTATTCTATGTTACCTTCAAAAACACACAAACACACTGCTCCCTCAGTACTGTAATACAGAGTGAGATTAAATGAGCGCTCTGAGTTTAAAGCACATTCTGTCTGAAGCTCCCTTACGGCACTCCAGTACCTCTCGGTACCTTTCAGTCTCCGTTTGGGGATACGGAGCAGTAGCGGGTCGGGTGTGGTCGGGTGGGGTACGGTGGGGTGGGGCGGGGGTCGGGGGCAAAGGCGTCACAACCGCTCCTGTCCTTTTTGTTCCGGGTGTAAAAATGGCCCTGACTCAATTAATGATGACAACACACAGTCTGTCGGGTCTGTACCTCATTTACAAATTTTTACAGCCCACGCGAAACGCGGTCACTGAAAATGATTGCTCTACTAAAGACAGAAATTCGGTAGGTTCTAGGTTTGTCAACTATTTGATGACTGCAACGTCCAACAAACTGCATACAGCAAGGAAAAGTCTGGTTACACTTGCACACGGATTTACTACAAATTTAGTCAACTGCGTCAGCAGGCAGCCATTTATTTGACAGAATTGTGGCGATGTGTAGCATTTATGAAAATACCTCATGCAGTAATTTCATAAACACGCACTTTCACTTTCGTTTTTCTTGTTGCAGCTTCAGTCCTCGCTTGATTGTAAACGCCTTTGTGATGGCAATACTGAGAAATCTGAAATGCTCACTGTAAGAGAAATCACTACGGAGGATAAATTGTTGTCTTATTACCTGTAATTAAAAGGACAAACACCGAGCAGAAGCGCCTCATGTCTGCTGTCCACTGATGCTTCATGGATGTTGCGCAGTCATTGAGTTTACTGAATACTTCTCTCCTCCAGTTACCGTGTTAGAGACATGCTCTGCGTCCGCCAATCCCCGATTCCGACTAGTCTGAGATGCTCACACGCAGAAATGACGCACCCACTTTTCAAACGCAGCTGCGCGCGCCCAGGCGAGCCCCAATATTTAGACCAGGCGCTTTAGACCACTGTTTGTGCCTGTCTTTTACAATATAGTAAAGGTGCCGCGATACTTTAAAAAAAACACAACTCAAACTGCTCAATGGTAAATTCATTGCAAAAGAAAAATGTATATATAAAATGTGTAGATGCATTGCCAAAAAAAAATATTGTATCTATATGGTTAAAAGTTGAGACCTTTTGCTCACAGTTTGGTCCCCCAACTTGAAAAATCTCTCCTGCGCCGTTGCCTGCTCTAATTTGAGCGTGTAACTATCCTCCAGTATGCAGAGTCCACCTCTTTCGTTTATTTTCCTTTATTAACAGCGCAATACTGGTCTGCAGAGAACAGCTATTCTCTTGCAACGATATTGGCAACAATTTACTCTATTTACGTCAGCTGGTGTTGATTATTTTGTGAATACTTTGTTTTATTGTTAATCAAGGAGATTAAATGAGAACAGGTTGAAAGTAATGATAGATTTAAAGGTAAAGTTTGCTCCTCCCCGGTTCCGAGCTCACCAGCCGCCACTGAAGCTCAAACCTCACCTTTAAATCTATCATTAATTTCAACCTGTTCCCATTAACCCGCGTTGATTAACAATAAACCTAGCGATTCGCAGAATAATCATCACCAATCGCGTAAATAGAGTACACGATTATCAATTACATTTTGTGATGGAGTTGCTGTTTTCGCAAACTAGTTGAGGCCTGTGTGCTAAACTTTATTGTGCATTGCACTCAGCACAGATGCATTATACAGATAAAAGATCCTGTTTTCTGTAATCTAAAGGTGTATTCTCAGAAATTGAGGTCGATTTCAATACCTTTACTTCCGTTTTATAAATTTGAATCGTAACACAAGAAAGCTACAATGTAAAACACAATAAGGTATTAGTTTTTCAATGCGTATTTAAATGATTGTCAACCTTGTTAGGCAATTTAAGCTTTCGCTGCAGCACACAAGCTTCAGACAATCCACAGTGTTTCGCAAGCATTTAAACGGCAGAATCTTGCAAATCAGACGAGCGCATTTGACATGAACAATCCCTGACGTCGGGCAGAGCGAAAAGTACAATTATGTGTTGGTTTTTGCAAATTTTAAACAGTTCAGTAAAGAGAAATAATACGATCACTAAATGACACTGGTAATCATTTACTCTATTTACACGATTAGTGTTAATTATTCTGTGAATCGCTAGGTTTATTGTTAATCAAGGCGGATTAACGGGAACCGGTTGAAATTAATAATAGATTTAAAGGTGAGGTTTGAGCTTCCCCTGTTTCCAACTCACCGGCCGCCACTGCTGTAGAGACATAATTATTCGCTGCATTTCCAAACATGAATTATATTACAAGCGTGTCCTCATGTGGTAGAAAGTGGCAAATACAACTTTCTGCCGCTAACTTGGCCAACATACAGTCATGCTGTGTTGACTAAATTGCATCAACAAGATGCCTGTAATATAACAATAAATGAACATATTCAACATTCTGTTCCCATTATAAAAATTATGTAGTAATTGGAAGGGCTTCTCTTTTTCTGAAAAATTGCATTTGCAGAGGATTTTTATGGCAGATTATAAATTCTGCATGTGTGGTACTGTTATCCTTCTCAGAGTGCTGAGTTTGTGAATGTAACTCTGGTGAGAGGCTCTTTTATTCACAGCACCCTCTTATAGAAGATATTTCCTGCGCAGCACAGCTGCCCTCGCGCTCACAGATGTGAGGAGCCGCTGAGGAACTGAGCTCCAAACAGATGAGATTTAGGAGGGGAAACACATGGCCAGAGACACTCTCACTTCTGCCTCCATCAGAACCAGCACAGGAAACACGCCAGCGACCACTTTAAAAAAAGGTCAGAACATCCTGTGGATCCATTTGGCTTTTTTTAAATGACACATTACAGCAAGGCCTACAGCTCACAGACAGCAAGGCCTACAGCTCACAGACAGTAAGGCCTACAGCTCACAGACAGTAAGGCCTACAGCTCACAGACAGCAAGGCCTACAGCTCACAGACAGTAAGGCCTACAGCTCACAGACAGCAAGGCCTACAGCTCACAGACAGCAAGGCCTACAGCCTGCAGACAGCAAGGCCTACAGCTCACAGACAGTAAGGCCTACAGCTCACAGACAGCAAGGCCTACAGCTCACAGACAGCAAGGCCTACAGCTCACAGACAGCAAGGCCTACAGCCTGCAGACAGCAAGGCCTACAGCTCACAGACAGCAAGGCCTACAGCCCGCAGACAGCAAGGCCTACAGCTCACAGACAGCAAGGCCTACAGCTCACAGACAGCAAGGCCTACAGCTCACAGACAGTAAGGCCTACAGCTCACAGACAGCAAGGCCTACAGCTCACAGACAGTAAGGCCTACAGCTCACAGACAGTAAGGCCTACAGCTCACAGACAGCAAGGCCTACAGCTCACAGACAGTAAGGCCTACAGCTCACAGACAGTAAGGCCTACAGCTCACAGACAGCAAGGCCTACAGCTCACAGACAGTAAGGCCTACAGCTCACAGACAGCAAGGCCTACAGCTCACATACAGTAAGGCCTACAGCTCACAGACAGCAAGGCCTACAGCCCGCAGACAGCAAGGCCTACAGCCCGCAGACAGCAAGGCCTACAGCTCACAGACAGCAAGGCCTACAGCTCACAGACAGCAAATGCTGAAATTGTATTAATTTGTTTTCTAAATGTATCAGCACATGCAGGAAGGAAAAGAGTGTGAGTGTGTTACCCCCATGCTGAGAGAGTCATATAGAGAGCTAACTGTTCTCTCTCCTGTGATACAGGCCGAACACGTCTCTCCTCACTCAGCTTTTCACACATTACTCAGGGCTGGAAAGTGAGAAACTCCTCATTAAAAAGTGACCAAAATGAGTCCTCTTTTATGGAACTGACACGCTGGCAGTGAAATTTTTATAAAACTGCAATTTCATAGGCAGTGAAATTAACAACCTAAAAGAAAAGGGTAAAACCATTGGTGACAAGTTTCCAGTCATGAGTTTCTGTAAAATCCAATTTTGTTATGGGCTCAAGGTCATTAGCTTGCTGCACACTTCTCAGTGAAATTAGATAAAACTGCAAAGTTCACATGGGGCTACTTACACTTAACAAAGGGTGGCTGTAAGACGTCTCAAGCTTTGAACCTCAAAAGGGTCAACATTACCATTGCGATTCTGCTTGAAGTCAAGTTTCCAGTCAGTGGTTTCCATGTAAGAATCAATGCCTTTGTTATGCAGAAGAGTTCGCTCTGGCTCATATTTTTCAGATTGAGGTCATTAGCCCCTGTGCTTCTGCAAATTAGATGGAAAACTCTCTTGCTGAAGTTGAGGACAGGAACACTTGAACCAGCCTCACGGTCAAAGTTTGGTGGGCTACCCTGCCCAATCTCAGACGTGTACCCAACCTTTGACATTTAGGGTGCAAGTGTAACTGATACCCTGCCTATGAGAACTGCGGAGGAGTGTACCCTAACCCTGCCCTAAGTGTGCAGGAGGAGTGTACCCTACCCTGCCCTAAAATACCTGCCAAACATGCGGAGATAACTTCAACCCACTGAAATAGGGTGATACCAGTATATCACTATTCAGCCCATCTCTGATTCTGCTCTGTTTGAACCCTCATGCTGCAGAACTGTCCACCCTGCTGGATTTATGAGGGAAGAGTTCCACCCTACCCCTGCCCTAAGGGTGCGGAGGAGTGTACCCTACCCCTGCCCTAAGGGTGCGGAGGAGTGTACCCTACCCCTGTGCTAAGGGTGCAAAGGAGTGTACCCTACCCTGCCCTGAGGTGCGGAGGAGTGTACCCTACCCCCTGCCCTAAGGGTGCGGAGGAGTGTACCCTACCCCTGCCTAAGGGTGCGGAGGAGTGCACCCTACCCTGCCTTAAGGGTGCAAAGGAGTGTACCTACCCCCTGCCCTAAGGGTGGAGGAGTGTACCCTACCCTGCTAAGGGTGCGGAGGAGTGTACCCTACCCCTGCCTTAAGGGTGCGAGGAGTGTACCCTACCCCTGCCCTAAGGGTGCAGAGGAGTGTACCCTACCCTGCCCCTAGCCCCTACCCCTGCCCTAAGGGTGCAAGGAGTGTACCCTACCCCTGCCTAAGGGTGCAAAGGAGTGTACCCTACCCCTGCCCTAAGGGTGCCCCTGCCCTAAGGGTGCGGAGGAGTGTACCCTACCCCTGCCCTAAGGGTGCGGAGGAGTGTACCCTACCCCTGCCCTAAGGGTGCAGAGGAGTGTACCCTACCCCTGCCTTAAGGGTGCAAAGGAGTGTACCCTACCCCTGCCCTAAGGGTGCGGAGGAGTGTACCCTACCCCTGCCCTAAGGGTGCGGAGGAGTGCCCTACCCCCTGTGCTAAGGGTGCAAAGGAGTGTGCCCTACCCCTGCCTAAGGGTGCGGAGGAGTGTGCCCTACCCCTGCCCTAAGGGTGCGGAGGAGTGTACCCTACCCCTGCCTTAAGGGTGCAAAGGAGTGTACCCTACCCCTGCCCTAAGGGTGCGGAGGAGTGTACCCTACCCCTGCCCTAAGGGTGCGGAGGAGTGTACCCTACCCCTGCCTTAAGGGTGCAAAGGAGTGTACCCTACCCTGCCCTAAGGGTGCAGAGGAGTGTACCCTACCCCTGCCTAAGGGTGGGAGTGTGCAAGGGTGCAAAGGAGTGTACCCTACCCCTGCCCTAAGGGTGCGGAGGAGTGTACCCTACCCCTGCCCCTAAGGGTTCGGAGGAGTGTACCCTACCCCTGCCCTAAGGATGCAAAGGAGTGTACCCTACCCCTGCCCTAAGGGTGCGGAGGAGTGTACCCTACCCCTGCCCTAAGGGTGCAGAGGAGTGTACCCTACCCCTGCCCTAAGGGTGCGGAGGAGGGTACCCTACCCCTGCCTTAAGGGTGCAAAGGAGTGACCCTACCCCCCTGCCCTAAGGGTGCGGAGGAGTGTACCCTACCCCTGCCCTAAGGGTTCGGAGGAGTGTACCCTACCCTGCCCTAAGGATGCAAAGGAGTGTACCCTACCCCTGCCCTAAGGGTGCGGAGGAGTGTACCCTACCCCTGCCCTAAGGGTTCGGAGGAGTGTACCCTACCCCTGCCCTAAGGATGCAAAGGAGTGTACCCTACCCCTGCCCTAAGGGTGCGGAGGAGTGTACCCTACCCCTGCCCTAAGGGTTCGGAGGAGTGTACCCTACCCCTGCCCTAAGGGTGCGGAGGAGTGTACCCTACCCCTGCCCTAAGGGTGCAGAGTATACCCTACCCCTTCCCTAAGGGTGCAGAGTATACCCTACCCCTGCCCTGAGGGTACTGGAGAGTGTACTCTACCCCTTCCCTAAGGGTGCAGAGTATACCCTACCCCTGCCCTGAGGGTACTGGAGAGTGTACCCTACCCCTGCCCTCAGGGTGCGGAGGAGTGTACCCTACCCCTGCCCTAAGGGTGCAGAGTGTACCCTACCCCTGCCCTAAGGGTGCGGAGTGTACCCTACCCCTGCCCTAAGGGTGCGGAGTATACCCTACCCCTGCCCTAAGGGTGCGGAGTGTACCCTACCCCTGCCCTAAGGGTGCAGAGTGTACCCTACCCCTTCCCTAAGGGTGCAGAGTATACCCTACCCCTGCCCTGAGGGTACTGGAGAGTGTACCCTACCCCTTCCCTAAGGGTGCAGAGTATACCCTACCCCTGCCCTAAGGGTACTGAAGAGTGTACCCTACCCCTACCTTAAGGGTGCAGAGGAGTGTACCCTACCTCTGCCTTAAGGATGCAGACTAATGTCCTTCAGATGCATTTTGAAGCTTTGCAAACTTTGAAGAGACTATATTACTATATCCTTTACTTGCATTATAATTGTGTTGTGCCTGTGTACAGATTAGAAGCAAAGCATTGGACTACACTGTTCTGTAAATCTGCCATGCAAAAATGGAGAAATGAAAAGCATTTTGAGTGTATTAATGCTGAGGCATCGCAGGTAAGACGTGTTCATCAGGGCTTACAGTTAAAAAGTAACCCGTCAATATTAGATTTAAAGCTTGGCACAAACCGTGAATTGGCTGTGCAAAAATATGATATATGATATGCTGGTGAAACTAAACCACAAACAGAAATGTGGGTGGGACGATGCTTCAACACAAAGAGCTTTAAAATGTGAGCACTGTCAGAGCTGGGCGAGAGGAAGTCATGGAGCACAAACACACATAGCACAGGAAGTGTATTGCAGTGGCACAAGATACCGCGTGCATTTTGTGAGCAGAATGTATATAATAAAGTTTTTATTTTAAATTCTGAAATATCAACCACTGGTCCAGACAACTGTACATTTGGGCTATGGGTGACAGCTATGAGTTTTTATATTTGGTAGTTTAGGTCATGTTCACAGATCAGTAGTCTGAGGTTAACGGATGGTACGACTGATGAAAAAGGGCCGTGCAGCCAGAAGGATTCTGGTCGGTCTCAGCTGTTATGGGCAGCTGCTGCAGATGGAGGTTCAGCTTCCTCAATCCTTCAATGGAAGCTCAAAATTTATTTTTCTATGTGCAAATGTTATATTTACTGCTTTATATTTATGCTGACACATGTGACGTGATGAGTCATACATCATACATGTGAAAAATGCATGTTCTTTTACAATGTGTTTATGAAATATGGAAAAAAAATAAACAATTCAAACATGCCTGTGTGTCTGTTTGTGGTGCAGGTATGCTAGCAAGTTTGTATTTGTGTGTGTTTGTGTGTGTGTGTGTGAGAGTTGGTATGTTTGTGAGTATGTGTTGGCGTGTGTGTGTGAGTTGGTGTGAGTTTGTGGTGAGGTGGGGTGGAGACAGACACAGCAGAGCTTAGATTCAGGAAGTCCAGGCGACAGACAGTTTCGGACAGCAGAGCGCTTATATCTCAGCAACATGACAACGGCTGTTATACTGGTATATACATGCTGGATTGCAGGTAGGACTCTGATATACTGATATATACCTGTTCCAGTGCAGATAGGACTCTGTTATACTGATATATACCTGCTCCAGTACAGGTAGGACTCTGTTATACGATACATACCTGCTCCAGTACAGGTAGGACTCTGTTATACTGATATATACCTGTTCCAGTACAGGTAGGACTCTGTTATATTGGTATATACCTGCTCCAGTACAGGTAGGACTCTGTTATACTGGTATATACCTGCTCCAGTACAGGTACAAACCCACATTATTTTAAATAGAGATTAAATGCAATTATAGATTCTGATTTTAGTTTCTTTGCACTGACAGTTTGTTTCATTGCACAAATTACTTACAAAGCTTTGCATGGTTTAGCACAAGAATAAACACAAATTTCTGCTGCTTTTGACACCTCACCAGTCCGAGGTCCCACTCGGGTCATCAGATACATCGTCACCGCTTGCTCCAGAGTCTGGGTTACCAAGGGGGGCCAATAATGAAAATGCAGCTTATAGTGTAATATGACACTTTATAAGGGTAATCAGCAGGAACTCTCTGTCCCATACATGGTCATTACTGTGGACGGAAGACCTAAAGCTGCACCCAACCAAAGTAAAAAACACTATGTCTACATGGTGTAAAATAGTATCCTGAGCCCTGCATGTAGCTGGGCTGTTAAACAAACCTGGCTGACCGCTGATTTCAACTCATATATCTTATTGTCTCTCTTTTGCCCTCAATGGTATAGGTGTCTGGTTTTCTTTGGCACAGTCTGAAACAAAGGACCTCAAGTGCATTGTGGGAGAGAGAGCCTCTTTCAAAACGCTGGTGAAAAGTACTGGAATTCTTTCAAAAAGTGACAGTCAGATAGCCAAAGTGATGGGCGCGAAGATACACGTCACCAACGACAATTTTGGTGAGAGAGTGCAGTGGAACAGCAGCACTGGATTCTTCTCCATCGTTGAGCTGAAGATGGAGGACTCTGGGGAGTATAAAGTGCAGAGCTTGGACGGTCACAGGCCATCAGTCTCTATCTACCAGCTGACTGTGTACAGTGAGTGTCTCCGCTGTCTTTCCTGTGTCTATACTGTCAGCACCACTCATCCGGTCTCTAATACAGCATCTAGGTCATACTTGACTCCTCTGGTCCGGGTCAAGTCTAACTCTTGTGGTCCAGGTTGGGACTGAGTTTATGTCTTGGTTGTCTGGACTGGTATCTAACCCATTGATCCCCTGCTTTCTGGCCTCTGCAATGCCTTCCATAGACAACTCTCCATTTATATGACTTAACTATGAAGATCCACCCTGCTCTGTCACACACAGGGTGGAGTCAGGGCTCAGTGTGTACTGACCAGTGCTGAAGGCTCTCCTTGCTTTTGTGTCTCTGCACAGATCCAGTGTCCACACCTCAAGTGTCCAGCAGGAACAAGATGAAACCCACCTGCAGTGTGCTGTGCTGTGTGGAGAACGGGAGAGAGGTCACCCTGTTCTGGCAGAGAGATGGGGAGACACTGAACTACACCAGCAGCCCTGATCTCAACACCCCCCTGTCTCTCCTTTTGAAGATAGAAGAGAACAGCGCCCCCTACAGCTGTGTGGCTAAAAACCCAGCAAGAGCCAAAACAGTCAGAGTGAGACCTGAAGAGTTCTGCTTTGGTGAGATACTGAGACAGTGCTGTATTTAACACAAAGAGAGCTCATTATACAGTGGATAGACTATTAGACTCTGTTTTTTAGACTCATTAATTTGCAAACCCTAGCAGTTAACACATGACATTTTTAATTGTGAAGTGTAAAAGTGAAACACCTTACTACTTTTTATTTATGAATGAATTGGAGTTTCCATTATTTTGTTGTGTAAAAAGAGTAGCCTAGCCTATGGCACTCTGGGAGATGTAGTTAACTTGCATGTTGCATGGATACACTGTAGACCCCAAGGAAAGTATGCACAGCTGGCATTATGAGCCTGTGCAGCATTTTGAGAAGTGGTACTTTGTGTGTGTGCATGTGTGTGTGTTTGCTGATCAGTGTGTCTCTTACAGACTCAGTCTCAAAGCCCCATATCACAAGCACAGCAGCTGAGGGGTACCAGGGCAGATGCTGTTCAGTGCTGTGCTCTGTGGAGAACGGGAGAGAGGTTACCCTGTCCTGGCAGAGAGAGGGCGAGACACTGTCATACACCAGCAGCCCTGATCTCAACACCCCCCTGTCTCTCCTTCTGGAGACAGCAGAATCCAACTTCACCTACAGCTGTGTGGCTGCAAACCCAGTCAGTGAAGAAAAAATAGTGTTCTACCCCTCACAGCTCTGCAGGGATAAGGGTAAGCATGTGGTGATGGCCATTTCTTTCTCTTATCAGTGCGCAGGTAAATGTGCATTCAGAGACTGCCTGCTGTCTAAAAAGCTGCTTTAAGTGTTATGGAAGGCTGCACAGTGTTATCGAGCTATGCCTTCCTTGTCCTGGGTTTTCATGTTCTTCCTCTCAGTTGAGAGGCTCTGCAATGTCAGCCGGTCTGCAGGTTGCCCATGGAGTCGGTGTGCTAAGTGCACATTCTGCAGGTTGTCCATGGAGTCGGTGTGTTAAGTGCACATTCTGCAGGTTGTCCATGGAGTCAGTGTGTTAAGTGCACATTCTGCAGGTTGTCCATGGAGTCGGTGTGTTAAGTGCACTTTCTGCAGGTTGTCCATGGAGTCGGTGTGCTAAGTGCACATTCTGCAGGTTGTCCATGGAGTTGGTGTGTTAAGTGCACATTCTGCAGGTTGTCCATGAAGTCGGTGTGTTAAGTGCACATTCTGCAGGTTGTCCATGAAGTCGGTGTGCTAAGTGCACATTCTGCAGGTTGTCCATGGAGTCGGTGTGCTAAGTGCACATTCTGCAGGTTGTCCATGGAGTCGGTGTGCTAAGTGCACATTCTGCAGGTTGTCCATGAAGTCGGTGTGCTAAGTGCACATTCTGCAGGTTGTCCATGGAGTAAGTGCTAAGTGCACATTCTGCAGGTTGTCCATGAAGTCGGTGTGCTAAGTGTACATTCTGCAGGTTGTCCATGAAGTCGGTGTGCTAAGTGCACATTCTGCAGGAGCTGATGGACAACAGAGCGCCCTCTAGCTGTGGATATTTGGGAATGGCCTCATACTTTGAAGGATCAGGTTTAGTGACCTACATGCTGCAGCTTGCCTGGGGCAAAACCCTCTACCCCATGTTTGTGTGACCCATGTTTCCATAGCCTGTTCAAAGATAGTTATGTCCTGCGTGTCTTACACGATTATATACAGACAATGACATCATCAGACAACGTGAAACAGAAACATTCAGAGTTTGAATTACTTCACTCATTAAGGGAATCCCTTCAGCCCAAAGTGACTGGCTAAACCCAGGGCCCAGCGGGCTGCTGCTTTTGGCCTGTTTCAGCACTTAACTGACTAATTTAAATCACTGATTGTTCTCACACCGGGTTTAGAAAGGCTTCAACCTGAAAATCACAAACACCCTCAGTCACTGCGGCCTCCTGCTCTGGAGTTTGACACCCTTGTCTTTAAATATCAGCTCTGAGTTCCATAACTAATTGGGGGCAGATCTCAATAGGTAACTCTCATACCATTGGTTAACGCCTTACTCATATACACTATCCTGTATGCAGAGGTGCTTTGCTCAATTTTTGACATGAATCTGTGATTATACGACACAAAAAGTAATAGTAAAAAAACCAATAGACTGGATGGATTTTATATTCACCTCAGAACTGATCATGGGATTCATTGATACTGCATTTGGAGAGGTGACATTCTCTCTCTCTCTCTTTCTCTCTCTTTCTCTTCAGGTGGTCATTCCCATGATGCAGTGGTGTACATAGTGTTGGTGTTGAGGCTGGTGGAGTTTGTGTTGGTGACTCTGGCAGTTCTGCTGTTAATCCGCCTGTACAGAGAGGGAAGAGTTCTTACTCAACATCAACACAGGTAAATACATCTGTTATAATAAACTATCATAATTACACACACACACACACACACACACACACACACACACACACACACACACACACACACACACACACACCCACACACACACCACACACACACACACACACACACACACACACACACACACACACACACACACACACACACACACACACACACACACACACACACAGTAGCATTAATGTTCTTACTTCATGCACAATATTAACTATTTTCTATGTCTTTCTGTTTGCAGTACTGAGACACAAAGAAGCAGGATATATGAGGAGCCAGACACTGAACAAGAAACCCATATAGACTAGATTAGTAACACAAAGTGGTGCATTACTACAGTAAACACACAGCATGAAACATTTCAAGCAAAAATATCCTCTAATGAGTAGCAGGAAATAGAAATGTCTGAAGACCGGAGAGTAAAATTTTATGCCTGTAGGTTTTGGAGTGAAGTTGCAGTAGAGGATAAGGTATGCGGTCATGTTAAACTAATTTTACAGTTCTACTCAATCACACGCACACACACACACACACACACACACACACACACACACACACACACACACACACACACACACACACACACACACACACACACACACACACACACACACACATACACACACACACATGCTGTAGACCGGCACTTAAATATATCACAAAATGTGCTAATTATGATTTTCCTTCAAGATTCACTTAAAATATTCATGTTCCAAGCACTGTATAAAGATTAAATTTTTTTTACTTGCAGTAACTTTTGTAAGTTTTGTAATTTTTGTACAAACAACTATAAAATATGTTTTTGCAAACCAAATGGTTTTATTTTTTTGTGGTTTAAATTTTGTGGGCCACAGCTTAGTCAGCACTTATTTAGGCAAGGGTGACTTCCTGTATTATCGCCCTGGACAGGAAATAAGAATCATTCATCTGTTTCTCTTTTGTAAACCCAGACTGTGGAGATCTGCATTGATTCAGTGGTATGGGTGTCTTGCCTCTCTCTCACTGTGGTTTATCTGCTTAGTGTTGAAATTACCCCTGTGCCACCTGAAGCAACCTCTATGCCTCCATCATTTTCATTTATAGTCAAGGACGAGCAAAAGTAAAAGTACATTTTGTGACAAAATTGTCCTAAACAATTGGATTTAAAAGAATGAAATTAAAATCTA
The DNA here is from genome assembly GCA_022829145.1 of Albula goreensis. NCBI lineage: Eukaryota > Metazoa > Chordata > Actinopteri > Albuliformes > Albulidae > Albula > Albula goreensis. The sequence goes on along the minus strand of CM040758.1, from coordinate 27,219,430 downwards.
GGAAGGTACTGTTTGATTTGCAGAGGAAGAGGAAGTTTGCAGAAAAGAGGCCAGAAACCAATATAATATATGACATGCATCTATTAAAATGCTCATTTCAAACACGTGAAATGGTGTAGCATACTGCAGTGCACTGTATACTGGGGAGCAGTCTCATCGGATTGAACAGGGTGCACTGCAGTGCACTGTGTACTGGGAGCAGTCTCGTCAGATTGAACAGGGTGCACTGCAGTGTACTGTATACTGGGGAGCAGTCTCGTCAGACTGAACAGGGTGCACTGCAGTGCACTGTGTACTGGGGAGCAGTCTCGTCAGACTGAACAGGGTGCACTGCAGTGCACTGTATACTGGGGAGCAGTCTCATCGGATTGAACAGGGTGCACTGCAGTGCACTGTGTACTGGGGAGCAGTCTCGTCAGATTGAACAAGGTGCACTGCAGTGCACTGTGTACTGGGGAGCAGTCTCGTCAGATTGAACAGGGTGCACTGCAGTGCACTGTGTACTGGGGAGCAGTCTCGTCAGACTGAACAGGGTGCACTGCAGTGCACTGTATACTGGGGAGCAGTCTCCTCGGATGGAACAGGGTGCACTGCAGTGCACTGTGTACTGGGGAGCAGTCTCATCGGATTGAATAGGGTGCACTGCAGTGCACTGTATACTGGGGAGCAGTCTCCTCGGATGGAACAGGGTGCACTGCAGTGCACTGTGTACTGGGAGCAGTCTCGTCAGATTGAACAAGGTGCACTGCAGTGCACTGTGTACTGGGGAGCAGTCTTGTCAGATTGAACAGGGTGCACTGCAGTGCACAGTGTACTGGGGAGCAGTCTTGTCCACTTTCAGAGCTTTGTGATGGTGTTAGCCCAAAGCCATTCAGCTGACCCCTAACAAAACCATCATCACTCAAACCCGCCGCCTGCAAGTGAGTATGACAGTGATACAGAATATTACACTTCAGAGTAAATATGACTCACATTCACAAATAAGAGCTTTGTTTCCTGCTCTGGGGCACGGTGTTCATTACCTCCTAAAGGATGAGTGACCATATGAATGGGTGAATGTTTGTTTCCTGCTTTCCTGTTCTTACCTGGATGAGTGACATATGTGTTTTGTTTCATTACCCCCTAAAGGATGAGTGACCATATGAATGGGTGAATGTTTGTTTCCTGCTCTGGGGCACGGTGTTTGTTTTACCTCCTAAAGGATGAGTGACCATATGAATGGGTGAATGTTTGTTTCCTGCTCTTGGGGCACGGTGTTCATTACCTCCTAAAGGATGAGTGACCATATGAATGGGTGAATGTTTGTTTCCTGCTTTGGGGCACGGTGTTTGTTTCCTTACCTCCTAAAGGATGAGTGACCATATGAATGGGTGAATGTTTGTTTCCTGCTCTGGGGCACGGTGTTCATTACCTCCTAAAGGATGAGTGACCATATGAATGGGTGAATGTTTGTTTCCTGCTTTGGGGCACGGTGTTCATTACCCCTAAAGGATGAGTGACCATATGAATGGGTGAATGTTTGTTTCCTGCTTTGGGGCACGGTGAATGGATGAGTGAATGTTTGAATGTTTGTTTCTGCTCTGGGGCACGGTGTTCATTACCTCCTAAAGGATGAGTGACCATATGAATGGGTGAATGTTTGTTTCCTGCTCTTGGGGCACGGTGTTCATTACCTCCTAAAGGATGAGTGACCATATGAATGGGTGAATGTTTGTTTCCTGCTCTGGGGCACGGTGTTTATTACCTCCTAAAGGATGAGTGACCATATGAATGGGTGAATGTTTGTTTCCTGCTTTGGGGCACGGTGTTCATTACCTCCTAAAGGATGAGTGACCATATGAATGGGTGAATGTTTGTTTCCTGCTCTGGGGCACGGTGTTCATTACCTCCTAAAGGATGAGTGACCATATGAATGGGTGAATGTTTGTTTCCTGCTCTGGGGCACGGTGTTCATTACCCCCTAAAGGATGAGTGACCATATGAATGGGTGAATGTTTGTTTCCTGCTTTGGGGCACGGTGTTCATTACCTCCTAAAGGATGAGTGACCATATGAATGGGTGAATGTTTGTTTCCTGCTCTGGGGCACGGTGTTTATTACCTCCTAAAGGATGAGTGACCATATGAATGGGTGTTCAATGTTTGTTTGTTTGTTTCCTGCTTGTTCATTACCTCCTAAAGGATGAGTGACCATATGAATGGGTGAATGTTTGTTTCCTGCTTTGGGGCACGGTGTTCATTACCTCCTAAAGGATGGGTGAGTGACCATATGAATGGGTGAATGTTTGTTTCCTGCTTTGGGGCACGGTGTTCATTACCTCCTAAAGGATGAGTGACCATATGAATGGGTGAATGTTTGTTTCCTGCTCTGGGGCACGGTGTTCATTACCTCCTAAAGGATGGATATGAATGGGTGAATGTTTGTTTCCTGCTTTGGGGCACGGTGTTCATTACCTCCTAAAGGATGATGACCATATGAATGGGTGAATGTTTGTTTCCTGCTCTGGGGCACGGTGTTCATTACCTCCTAAAGGATGAGTGACCATATGAATGGGTGAATGTTTGTTTCCTGCTCTGGGGCACGAATGTGTTCATTACCCCCTAAAGGATGAGTGACCATATGAATGGGTGAATGTTTGTTTCCTGCTCTGGGGGCACGGTGTTCATTACCTCCTAAAGGATGAGTGACCATATGAATGGGTGAATGTTTGTTTCCTGCTCTGGGGCACGGTGTTCATTACCTCCTAAAGGATGAGTGACCATATGAATGGGTGAATGTTTGTTTCCTGCTTTGGGGCACGGTGTTCATTACCTCCTAAAGGATGAGTGACCATATGAATGGGTGAATGTTTGTTTCCTGCTTTGGGGCACGGTGTTCATTACCTCCTAAAGGATGTGACCATATGTGACCATATGAATGGGTGAATGTTTGTTTCCTGCTTTTTGTTTCTGGATGGCACGGTGTTCATTACCTCCTAAAGGATGAGTGACCATATGAATGGGTGAATGTTTTTGTTTCCTGCTCTGGGGCACGGTGTTCATTACCTCCTAAAGGATGAGTGACCATATGAATGGGTGAATGTTTGTTTCCTGCTCTGGGGCACGGTGTTCATTACCCCTAAAGGATGAGTGACCATATGAATGGGTGAATGTTTGTTTCCTGCTTTGGGGCACGGTGTTCATTACCTCCTAAAGGATGAGTGACCATATGAATGGGTGAATGTTTGTTTCCTGCTCTGGGGCACGGTGTTCATTACCTCCTAAAGGATGAGTGACCATATGAATGGGTGAATGTTTGTTTCCTGCTTTGGGGCACGGTGTTTCATTACCTCCTAAAGGATGAGTGACCATATGAATGGGTGAATGTTTGTTTCCTGCTTTGGGGCACGGTGTTCATTACCTCCTAAAGGATGAGTGACCATATGAATGGGTGAATGTTTGTTTCCTGCTCTGGGGCACGGTGTTCATTACCTCCTAAAGGATGAGTGACCATATGAATGGGTGAATGTTTGTTTCCTGCTTTGGGGCACATTACCTCCTAAAGGATGAGTGACCATATGAATGGGTGAATGTTTGTTTCCTGCTTTGGGGCACGGTGTTCATTACCTCCATAAAGGATGAGTGACCATATGAATGGGTGAATGTTTGTTTCCTGCTCTTGGGGCACGGTGTTCATTACCTCCTAAAGGATGAGTGACCATATGAATGGGTGAATGTTTGTTTCTGCTTTGGGGCACGGTGTTCATTACCTCCTAAAGGATGAGTGACCATATGAATGGGTGAATGTTTGTTTCCTGCTTTGGGGCACGGTGTTCATTACCTCCTAAAGGATGAGTGACCATATGAATGGGTGAATGTTTGTTTCCTGCTTGGGGCACGGTGTTCATTACCTCCTAAAGGATGAGTGACCATATGAATGGGTGAATGTTTGTTTCCTGCTTTGGGGCACGGTGTTCATTACCTCCTAAAGGATGAGTGACCATATGAATGGGTGAATGTTTGTTTCCTGCTCTGGGGGCACGGTGTTCATTACCTCCTAAAGGATGAGTGACCATATGAATGGGTGAATGTTTGTTTCCTGCTTTGGGGCACGGTGTTCATTACCTCCTAAAGGATGAGTGACCATATGAATGGGTGAATGTTTGTTTCCTGCTTTGGGAGCACGAATGGTGTTTTGTTTCATTACCCCCTAAAGGATGAGTGACCATATGAATGGGTGAATGTTTGTTTCCTGCTTTGGGGCACGGTGTTCATTACCTCCTAAAGGATGAGTGACCATATGAATGGGTGAATGTTTGTTTCCTGCTCTTGGGGCACGGTGTTCATTACCTCCTAAAGGATGGTGACCATATGAATGGGTGTTTTTTTTCCTGCTTTGGGGCCTCCTAAAGGATGAGTGACCATATGAATGGGTGAATGTTTGTTTCCTGCTCTGGGGCACGGTGTTCATTACCCCCTAAAGGATGAGTGACCATATGAATGGGTGAATGTTTGTTTCCTGCTTTGGGGCACGGTGTTCATTACCTCCTAAAGGATGAGTGACCATATGAATGGGTGAATGTTTGTTTCCTGCTCTGGGGCACGGTGTTTATTACCTCCTAAAGGATGAGTGACCATATGAATGGGTGAATGTTTGTTTCCTGCTTTGGGGCACGGTGTTCATTACCTCCTAAAGGATGAGTGACCATATGAATGGGTGAATGTTTGTTTCCTGCTTTGGGGCACGGTGTTCATTACCTCCTAAAGGATGAGTGACCATATGAATGGGTGAATGTTTGTTTCCTGCTCTGGGGCACGGTGTTTATTACCTCCTAAAGGATGAGTGACCATATGAATGGGTGAATGTTTGTTTCCTGCTTTGGGGCACGGTGTTCATTACCTCCTAAAGGATGAGTGACCATATGAATGGGTGAATGTTTGTTTCCTGCTTTGGGGCACGGTGTTCATTACCTCCTAAAGGATGGGTGAATGTTTGACCATATGAATGGGTGAATGTTTGTTTCCTGCTTTGGGGCACGGTGTTCATTACCTCCTAAAGGATGAGTGACCATATGAATGGGTGAATGTTTGTTTCCTGCTTTGGGGCACGGTGTTCATTACCTCCTAAAGGATGAGTGACCATATGAATGGGTGAATGTTTGTTTCCTGCTCTGGGGCACGGTGTTTATTACCTCCTAAAGGATGAGTGACCATATGAATGGGTGAATGTTTGTTTCCTGCTCTGGGGCACGGTGTTCATTACCTCCTAAAGGATGAGTGACCATATGAATGGGTGAATGTTTGTTTCCTGCTTTGGGGCACGGTGTTCATTACCTCCTAAAGGATGAGTGACGAATGGGTGAATTTTGTTTCCTGCTTTGGGGCACCTCCTAAAGGATGAGTGACCATATGAATGGGTGAATGTTTGTTTCCTGCTTTGGGGCACGGTGTTTATTACCTCCTAAAGGATGAGTGACCATATGAATGGGTGAATGTTTGTTTCCTGCTTTGGGGCACGGTGTTTATTACCTCCTAAAGGATGAGTGACCATATGAATGGGTGAATGTTTGTTTCCTGCTTTGGGGCACGGTGTTCATTACCCCCTAAAGGATGAGTGACCATATGAATGGGTGAATGTTTGTTTCCTGCTTTGGGGCACGGTGTTCATTACCCCCTAAAGGATGAGTGACCATATGAATGGGTGAATGCCTTCACGATTTAAGCACATTTGCAGTGGAGAGAAAAACATTTTGTTTGGCTCTGGTCATTTGTAGTGATTATTCTTTTTGCTGAAGCTAAAATTCTTCTTTATGAGCATCACTTCGGCTGTGGGGAGAAAGGGAAGACATTTTCCTCTGTCATTACAGGTATTTTTATATTCCTCTTTATTCCAGATAATGAGTCATTCCTCATCCTTAAAAATTATATTTAAAGCAGATTATAGACATTAGTTACAAGGAATAGAGGCAGACCAGGTAAGATGGGAATTCTACTGTCTTCACAAGGGTGGATGGAGACTGTGAGGGTCACATGAAGCAAAGATTACTTGTTTAATTCCACTCCCTGCCAGTAGAAATTCCACTCCCTGCCAGTAGGGGTCCCCATATCCCAATTTAAGCCTACTCTCCAGCTTCATATGCAGGGCTGCTTGACAGTGTGTGAGCTCCACTGGAACAATCTGTGTTTCCCCATACAGTGGGGTCCAAAGGCTTAAAACCACTGGTGGAAGAGCTTCTATTTTACATCATTCTACAATTTAATGCAATTGTTTAATTACAAATTATATTCACCATTTGAGTGAACAGTTGTATCTTTGAAAAATGTACATGAATTTCCAGAATGTCAGTGTGTCCCCCTTTTGCTTTAATGACAGGGTGCACTGGAGCTGGTGTAGACTGCACAAGTTTGAGCAAAACCTGATGATAAATGTTATCACATGGTCTTCAAGTGCACAAAACTTTCTTGGCATTTAAGTGCCCCCATAAATGTCCGATGGGGTCTGACCTTTTCTGCAAAGGGATTGACAGGGTCAGTGTCACACATTTGCTTAAATTTGACCTTGACATTGTGCAGAATCTTCAGTATTTCTTTTCCATTTTAGATGTCATAACTTTTCTTTGTTTAAAATGTTTCAAAATCCTAAAACTCTCAGATTATTTCCAGGCAGCGGTAGGACACTGATAAACTGCTAACTGCCATGTGTAACTGAAGCCTATATTGGTACTGTACTTACTGCTGAGACAAGGAGTGGGACAAAATTTGTAAGTTATCAGCTGGTGTCGAACAACACAGTATCAACGTCTACAAAGTGTTACAGAAGACGTCAAAAGGAAACATGCAACACTGCAGATCCGAGGGAGAAGGGGAACTACAGATGGACTGAATTATCACAGATGAAACTTTGTCCGTAGCTGTTTTCAAGCACAGTAACATATGTGAATATGACTAAAAGTGGCTGATAGAGGTAATCTGCTCAATTGCACAGGAGTTTGTATCAGCATGAAAAGATGTGATTTTAGATGAACTGACAGATTTTCAAAGGAAACACTGATGTCACAGTGTGGGAAGATAAAAATCTGTAACATTTTCTGTCCACTACAAACACCCAGGGTCTGGCTGGAAAGTGCAGTCAGGACTGACGTGGTTCTCACTGCTGCTGCCCGCTGAGATCCACACGAGCTTTAAAATGTGAGTGTAAAATAAGAGGCCGATGGCGATGGCAGTACACACTGAGATCCACACAAGCTTTAAAATGTGAGTGTAAAATAAGAGGCCGATGGCGACGGCAGTACACACTGAGATCCACACGGGCTTTAAAATGTGAGTGTAAAATAAGAGGCCGATGGCGACGGCAGTACACACTGAGATCCACACGGGCTTTAAAATGTGAGTGTAAAATAAGAGGCCAATGGCGATGGCAGTACACACTGAGATCCACACGGGCTTTAAAATGTGAGTGTAAAATAAGAGGCCGATGGCGATGGCAGTACATACTGAGATCCACACGGGCTTTAAAATGTGAGTGTAAAATAAGAGGCCGATGGCGATGGCAGTACACACTGAGATCCACACGGGCTTTAAAATGTGAGTGTAAAATAAGAGGCCGATGGCGACGGCAGTACACACTGAGAACCACACGGGCTTTAAAATGTGAGTGTAAAATAAGAGGCCGATGGCGATGGCAGTACACACTGAGATCCACACGGGCTTTAAAATGTGAGTGTAAAATAAGAGGCCGATGGCGACGGCAGTACACACTGAGATCCACACGGCTTTAAAATGTGAGTGTTAAATAAGAGGCCGATGGCAACGGCAGTACATACTGAGATCCACACGGCTTTAAAATGTGAGTGTAAAATAAGAGGCCGATGGCGACGCCAGTACACACTGAGATCCACACAGGCTTTAAAATATGAGTGTAAAATAAGAGGCCGATGGCGACGCCAGTACACACTGAGATCCACACGAGCTTTAAAATGTGAGTGTAAAATAAGAGGCCGATGGCGACGGCAGTACACACTGAGATCCACACGGGCTTTAAAATGTGAGTGTTAAATAAGAGGCCGATGGCGATGGCAGTACACACTGAGATCCACACGAGCTTTAAAATGTGAGTGTAAAATAAGAGGCCGATGGCGATGGCAGTACACACTGAGATCCACACGGGCTTTAAAATGTGAGTGTTAAATAAGAGGCCATGGACACTGAGCCCTGAGTGGACATGGACATTACAAAAAGGGGGAGGAGTCTGTGAGGTAAGGAGCTGCAGAAAGCAGAACTGCGCAGGCAGTCTGGCTCTTTCTGTATGAGATGCTTCATCTAGAGCTGCAGAGATGAGACTCATGGCTTTGCTGGGCCTCCTCTGGGTTTGTGGTAAGACTTCCGTTTTCACAATAAATAATATAAGAAAAATGATGAAAATGTATCTATAATTAAATGTCTGTTTTATAAACACTGCAAGGAATTAAAATGCAATTATTGCATGTTGATACATTGAATTTTTATCTCTACCAAGAAAATCTTGTCACAGGATACAAAAATCTGGCAAAACAACAAGGCCTCTTATGAGAGTATCATGAAAAGCAGAGATGAAAATGCAGAGAAACATTCAGCAGTATCTTACAAAGCATGCTAGAGCTGTTTGAATGTAGGTTTACTGTAGCTCTTTAATGCTAATATATAATTTACGTTAGTCAATTTGTTTACTGTCATTTCTTTCTCATGCTTTATTGATGTCAACTTTCCTACCTCCGCCTATAGAGGTCTGATGTCTCCAGGACTCCAGAAAGAATATAAGCTAATACTATTTTTTGATTATTTTATAATTAATTAATAATTAATTATGATGATTAATAATTACTAGCCAAACACAGATATCCATTTGACTGCAGAAGCTGGAGACCCATACTACTATTAAACACAGATATCAAGGGTTTTTTTGTTTTTTTTTTCAAAAAGAGATTATTTGCAGGAACATTAGATAGAACATTATGAAAATGAAGACATAAAAATCAAGAGAAAAGAAGATCAACAAATGGCAGACAGTTTTAGGAAACCTTTATTATGGAAGTGAATCTTCCAAAAAAAAAGCAGTCTGTCTGCGTGCTGACGAGGAGCTTAACCACAGGAACGGGTCAGCTTCTTCAAAAGGGAAGAGGTTGCACTAAATATTAAATATTAAATACACTTATGGATCATATGTCACATATCACTGCTGTATATGTCTCTTCCAAATGTCCTGATTTTAATTGCAATCTATGAGTTGGATTCCTTGGTTTTTATATGACCAAGCCAGATTTTTCTCCTCATCATTTGGTGGTCGTAAAAATAGTGAAACTGTTTTCTGTGGTTATCGCCGTATAGCTAAATTTAGAGAAGTTTTACTGAGGATGTCGAAGACTAAAAGGAAATAGATAGTTGCCCTAGCTTGCCATCATTGAAAAAACAGTCTGCGAGGGTGAAGAGACCTCCTCTGTGAGCGTGAAGAGACCTTCTCTGTGAGGGTGAAGAGACCTTCTCTGTGAGGGTGAAGAGACCTTCTCTGTGAGGGTGAAGAGACCTTCTCTGTGAGTGTGAAGAAACCTTCTCTGTGAGGGTGAAGAGACCTTCTCTATGAGGGTGAAGAGACCTTCTCTGTGAGGGTGAAGAGACCTTCTCTGTGAGGGTGAAGAGACCTTCTCTGTGAGGGTGAAGAGTCCTTCTCTGTGAGAGTGAAGAGACCTTCTCTGTGAGGGTGAAGAGACCTTCTCTGTGAGTGTGAAGAAACCTTCTCTGTGAGGGTGAAGAGACCTTCTTTGCGAGGGTGAAGAGACCTCCTCTGTGAGCATGAGGAAACCTTCTCTGTGAGGGTGAAGAGACCTTCTCTGTGAGTGTGAAGATACCTTCTCTATGAGGGTGAAGAGACCTTCTCTGTGAGTGTGAAGAAACCTTCTCTGTGAGGGTGAAGAGACCTTCTCTGTGAGGGTGAAGAGACCTTCTCTGTGAGTGTGAAGAGACCTTCTCAGTGAGAGTGAAGAGACCTTCTCTGTGAGGGTGAAGAGACCTTCTCTGTGAGGGTGAAGAGTCCTTCTCTGTAAACATATTTGCATCATTTTATTACACATCCCAGATATGCTTTCTATAACTTAGCAAAAATAAAAATAAATAAGTTCAAACATCCTTCATGATGGAGATGGAAAGGGAATACTATCATACCTTTAAATTAACTCATCATCTCACAATTACTCTCCCTCACTCTCACTCTCTCTCTCTCCCTCTCTCTTTCTCTCTCTCTCTCCCTCTGTCTCCAGGTGTGTGTGCCTCCTCTGCCCAGTCTGAGATGAAGGAGCTGAAATGCATTATGGAACAGAAGGTCTCTTTCCCCTCTACAGTGAAAAAGACTGGATTCATTTTTAGAAATGATACCCAGATTGCTAAAGTGATAGATAAAACTTTCAGCATCACCAGTAACAGTTTCACAGGCAGAGTGCAGTGGGACAGCAGCACTGGACTCTTCTCCATCACTGGGCTGAAGGTGGAGGACTCTGGACAGTATAAAGTGCAGAACACTGATGGACAGAATACAGAAGCAGTTTACCAGCTGACTGTGTACAGTAAGTATCACCTCTGTCTCTGTGTTCATTGTGCTGCATTAATGACAGATATTCAATCTCTCTGTATCCAAAAAAAGATCCAATCAAGATTTCCTAATAATTGTTCTGTATTAATGAGAGATATTCACTCTTTCTATATTCACTGGAGAGAGATGTTCACTGTGTGTGTGTTTGTGTTTAAGTGGAGTGTAAATGAGGTGTAAAACATGTGGTGTTAGCTGCATATGTGAGCTAACTATGAAGAGCCACCCTGCTCTGTCACACACAGGGTGGAGTCAGGGCTCAGTGTGTACTGACCAGTGCTGAAGGCTCTCCTTGCTTTTGTGTCTCTGCACAGATCCAGTGTCCACACCTCAAGTGTCCAGCAGGAACAAGAAGAAACCCACCTGCAGTGTGCTGTGCTCTGTGGAGAATGGGAGAGAGGTCACCCTGTCCTGGCAGAGAGAGGGGGAGACACTGTCCCACACCAGCAGCCCTGATCTCAACACCCCCCTGTCTCTCCTTCTGGAGATAGAAGAGAACAGCGCCCCCTACAGCTGTGTGGCTGCAAACCCAGCCATCAACAAGACAGTCACAGTCAAACCTGAAGAGTTCTGCTTTGGTGAGACACTATGAGGGTGTGTGTGTGTGTGTGTGTGTGTGTTGCTGTGTTTATCAGTGTGTGTGTGTGTGTGTGTGTGTGTGTTGTTTATTGCTGATCAGTGTGTCTCTTACAGACTCAGTCTCAAAGCCCCGTATCACAAGCACAGCAGCTGAGGGGTACCAGGGCAGATGCTGTTCAGTGCTGTGCTCTGTGGAGAATGGGAGAGAGGTCACCCTGTCCTGGCAGAGAGAGGGGGAGACACTGGACTCCACCAGCAGCCCTGATCTCAACACACCCCTGTCTCTCCCTCTGGAGATAGAAGAGAACAGCGCCCCCTACAGCTGTGTGGCTAAAAACCCCATCAGTGAAGAGAGGACTGTTTTAAACACCTCAGATCTCTGTAGTGTTGACTGCAGTGACCACAAAGGAGCTGGTAATGACCAATATTCTATATCTGTATTTATAACTGAACTTATTTCCATGGCTGAACATTTTTATATAAAGCAACCAGTACTGTGTCCTACTACAGCACACTGCTGCTGCTCACCCATCTGTACTGTGTCCTACTACAGCACACTGCTGCTGCTGTTCACCCATCTGTACTGTGTCCTACTACAACACACTGCTGCTGCTGCTCACCCATCTGTACTGTGTCCTACTACAGCACACTGCTGCTGCTCACCCATCTGTACTGTGTCCTACTACAGCACACTGCTGCTGCTCACCCATCTGTACTGTGTCCTACTACAGCACACTGCTGCTGCTCACCCATCTGTACTGTGTCCTACTACAGCACACTGCTGCTGCTCACCCATCTGTACTATGTCCTACTACAGCACACTGCTGCTGCTCACCCATCTGTACTGTGTCCTACTACAGCACACTGCTGCTGCTGCTCACCCATCTGTACTGTGTCCTACTACAGCACACTGCTGCTGCTCACCCATCTGTACTGTGTCCTACTACAACACACTGCTGCTGCTGCTCACCCATCTGTACTGTGTCCTACTACAGCACACTGCTGCTGCTCACCCATCTGTACTGTGTCCTACTACAGCACACTGCTGCTGCTCACCCATCTGTACTGTGTCCTACTATAGCACACTGCTGCTGCTCACCCATCTGTACTGTGTCCTACTACAGCACACTGCTGCTGCTCACCCATCTGTACTGTGTCCTACTACAACACACTGCTGCTGCTGCTCACCCATCTGTACTGTGTCCTACTACAGCACACTGCTGCTGCTCACCCATCTGTACTGTGTCCTACTACAGCACACTGCTGCTGCTCACCCATCTGTACTGTGTCCTACTATAGCACACTGCTGCTGCTCACCCATCTGTACTGTGTCCTACTACAGCACACTGCTGCTGCTCACCCATCTGTACTGTGTCCTACTACAGCACACTGCTGCTGATTACGCATCTGTACTGTGTCCTACTACAGCACACTGCTGCTGCTCACCCATCTGTACTGTGTCCTACTACAGCACACTGCTGCTGCTGCTCACCCATCTGTACTGTGTCCTACTACAGCACACTGCTGCTGCTCACCCATCTGTACTGTGTCCTACTACAGCACACTGCTGCTGCTCACCCATCTGTACTGTGTCCTACTACAGCACACTGCTGCTGCTCACCCATCTGTACTGTGTCCTACTACAGCACACTGCTGCTGCTGCTCACCCATCTGTACTGTGTCCTACTACAGCACACTGCTGCTGCTCACCCATCTGTACTGTGTCCTACTACAGCACACTGCTGCTGCTCACCCATCTGTACTGTGTCCTACTACAGCACACTGCTGCTGCTCACCCATCTGTACTGTGTCCTACTACAGCACACTGCTGCTGCTGCTCACCCATCTGTACTGTGTCCTACTACAGCACACTGCTGCTGCTCACCCATCTGTACTGTGTCCTACTACAGCACACTGCTGCTGCTCACCCATCTGTACTGTGTCCTACTACAGCACACTGCTGCTGCTCACCCATCTGTACTGTGTCCTACTACAGCACACTGCTGCTCACCCATCTGTACTGTGTCCTACTACAGCACACTGCTGCTGCTCACCCATCTGTACTGTGTCCTACTGTGTCCTACTACAGCACACTGCTGCTGCTCACCCATCTGTACTGTGTCCTACTACAGCACACTGCTGCTGCTCACCCATCTGTACTGTGTCCTACTACAGCACACTGCTGCTGCTCACCCATCTGTACTGTGTCCTACTACAGCACACTGCTGCTGCTCTCACCCATCTGTACTGTGTCCTACTACAGCACACTGCTGCTGCTCACCCATCTGTACTGTGTCCTACTACAGCACACTGCTGCTGCTCACCCATCTGTACTGTGTCCTACTACAGCACACTGCTGCTGCTCACCCATCTGTACTGTGTCCTACTACAGCACACTGCTGCTGCTCACCCATCTGTACTGTGTCCTACTACAGCACATTGCTGCTGCTCACCCATCTGTACTGTGTCCTACTACATCACACTGCTGCTGCTCACCCATCTGTACTGTGTCCTACTACAGCACACTGCTGCTGCTCACCCATCTGTACTGTGTCCTACTACAGCACACTGCTGCTGCTCACCCATCTGTACTGTGTCTCTCTGGCAGGGTCCAGGAGCTCTCCGGTAGCTGGAGCTGTGATTGGAGTTTTATTCATTATTCTACTGGGGGCAGTCATCTGCATGTACCTGAAGAAAAGGAGGAAAACACCTGGAAGGCAGGGTAGGAGAGGTGTGGTTTCTGTAGTGATTGACAGTCCAGAGTAACCCCAGCCTGTGCGTCTGAGAGAAAGGGCTGAGAGACGGGACCGTAACATTCATGGATTTAACTAGAAAAATGCATCTATGTGACCAATACTGTCCTGAAGGCACCGTGTGAATGCAACACTGGGATAATAACTACTCTGATAGTGTGCTTGAGTTCCTGCACTGCTTATTTTACACAGTGAGTTTTATCAGGTGAGATTTCTCCCTGACCAACCCACTGATTCACCTGATGAGGAAACTAAAAAACATTATTTAAACACATCAATACAATCACTGAACAGCAGCACTACAAGCTATTAAAGAAAATCAACAAGTACACAAAACAACACAAACACATGCAGTGAATTGTCATTTTATCTTTTCATAACTAAAACCATATTAAACCAATAACAGCTGCTTTAGTAATACAAATGTAAAAAGGTGTGACCAAACTGTGTATGTGTAATATTAAACTCAGAACATTAAAACTTTAAACAATGAAAGTTATAAGCACAGGTGCTGCTTGTAAAAGGCCAGCATAGAGCTCTGAAATGTAATTGCTCTGTTATGTTTGCATTGCAGACCGCTGTGCTGATCTTACGTATGCTGATATTAACCACAGAGCTGGGAGGAATCCGAGAGGGGTTGGTACAGCTGTGTATTTACATTCTGTGTGAAATTAGTGAAAAATGACTTACTGTTTTGTGAAAAAAAAAAAAAAAAAAAAAAACTGATTTTCTGTTTTGCTGATTCATGTAAAGGTGGTGGTCATGTGGACTGTGGTCATGTGTGACAGAATGGCCAATCAGAGAGTGTGGCCATTAAATCTCCATGATGTCACTTTATTTCATAATCACCTGAGGTAGCTCACCTGTAGTGACTGCTCCTCTGTCTCTCTCTCTCTCTCTTTCTGTCTGTGTCTCTCTCTTCTCTCTCTCTTAGAATACACAGACAAGTCAGACAGGTAAGACTGCAGCAATGTCTGTATTTGCAGTGTTTTTTCATGCATCAGTTTAAGCCTATTGCATTTTTTGTATATTTTAAGTATAAATTGCCCTAAAATCTGATGACTTTTCATCTGTATTTCCTACAGATTGACCACATATGTATTTTTTCATTTTTTGCACAAACATGATTTTTTGTTTGGCCTTTTGTGTTGCTAAGGTGTGGTCTCTTAGCTCAAGCTTGGTCACATCTATAACTGTGATGAGATAGCCAATACTACCACATATAAATGATAAAACATTTCTGCTAAATGAGTGTTAATGAAATGCAATGAGGGCTCCATACAACTCGGACTGGAAAAAGACCTAGGCCAAAAACTACATATCCCAGAGTACCACACGAGCTAAGCTGTTACGCAGCAAAAAGGAATGGGTTCCAAACGGAACAACTGCTTTGTGTTTGTGTTAGTGTCTTTAAATGTGTTCGTGTTATGGCCCAGTAGTCTAACAATGTTTCAATAACGAGGCCGCCTCAGACATAAAGTTTACAAGGCAAAAGACGGAAATACGTTTAACAAAGTTTAAGTAAGCGAGCTAAGGGCTAGACTTAAGTTAGCGGAAGAGTTTTAGAGAATATACCCTGAGAATGCCCATCGTGCAGATGTAGACAGTCCACTTCATATGTTAGCTTGCTTAAAATCTGCTGCTCGGTGGCGGTTCACAGCGTCCTCAGATGCTACGTGGTTCAAACCAACTGACAGGCGATAAACGGTGACGTCATCACAACCCATCATAACTCGTTCCCTCGCGACGGTCGTCCCGTGCATACACCTGCTCCGCATCGTTTAATAGCGTCGCCTGGCAACGACACTGGTGTTGTAAACTCCATCTGCAAAACAACACCGAATACATACCCGAGAAAATACAAACACAAATTACAAAAATACAATTACAAGTAAACACAGCAATGTAACAGTTTTTGCTCTCATTATTTGAGTTGTGTTAGTGTGGAATCAGGTCCAGCTACAGCTGAAGGGAAATGTTTGGATCCTTTCTGGAGTAAAGTAAGAATTCCATAGCTGCTCATTGTGTCCTGCATGCCTTATTGGGGGTATTCCACTATGAATGGGTAGGCTAACTCTTTATTGAAATCCAGATCTCTGGGTAGCAGCTTAAATGTAGTAGAGAGAGTTCATCTCAGCCTACAGGGGGAGTCTATCTGTCTGTGCCTCTTATTTTCTCCCTCTAAGTTTCTGTCTTTGCCTCCATTCTCACGGTCACTCTCTGCTCTGTGTGTTTGTGTTGAAGGTGAAGTTGATGAAGTTGTGTACAGCAGCGTCGATCACAAACGCCCCAAGAAGCAGAAGGCTGCTGCTCCCACAGTTACACAGGTTAGGTACCGAATCTGTGGAACGCTGGAGTTAAAACTTGGTGTTGATATTCAGCGTTAAATCTCAAAGTGACCCCTGTATCTCTGTCCGCAGGGAGAGTCCAGCTGTGTCTACGCTGAGGTCAGAAGAAAATAGTGACCACAGCGGATGGGGTGATGCCATCTTTTATGTGCTTCATGGGAACATAACAATACTGGACATGACCATAATTATTTTAGGAGAGTGGCCATTTTTCAGACAGATAGAAAGTAGAGAGAAGGTCAGAGTAGAGAGGGATGAGTTAGAAGGTGCTGGGAAACACTCCTGTGGCATCCGAAGGTCAGCCACCCTACAGACCGAGCCTCTGCTTCACCCCAATGTCACTTTAATGGGTCTGTGCATTTACTGAATGTAAAGCACCTTAGGAACATACTGCAGCGTTCCATATTATCTGTCATTCTGTTGCAGCTCTGAGCTTTCCATGGTTTCCCTGTGCTGAAAATGCTCTCTCACTTGGAAACTGGAGGAGTGCACCGTGTGAAACTGTGGTTGGTAAACAGACGTGGATGTCTGTTTACGGTACCGATCTTATAATTTGGTGAAGATACTTGTTTTTGCCTCTGATGTGTTTCCAAGGGCCCGATCCTGGCCTTCGCTTAGGTACATTTTACATGTAATTCTTCTTCATGAGATAAAAGGACTTATGGGAAATTCATAAGAAGATATGACAGAATGAGAGCAGTGGCTGGCATTGCGGCAGGAAGCCAAGCACTCGAGGAGAGGAAGTCAGCTCAGAGGAGGGAGTGATGTGACCGCAGGGGGGATGCAGAATGCAGAATGCAGGACTCCAATGATGCTTTTCTAACCAGTTTAAAGCTGTTTAAAAAAAAAAACAAACTGTTAACACTGATGTTTATTGCAACTCTGTTTCATTGGCACAATCTTGGAGCAAAATAAAGCATAAAACAAAAAAAGACAGTAAACACTTTACCATTATCACTTCCATTCCATTAAAAAAATAATTTTAATGGTGTGGAGTTGAAGCACAAAGTCACGCCCCCTTCCTCAAACATCTCTGTGATGTTCTGTGAGGCCAGAATAGCTCACAGACTTCAGAGTCTCCTGAAGCAACAGACATGCGTTTTGAATATTTCCATTGGTGAATTGTTGCTCTGTAAATAAGGCTGAAAGCACAAATGAACAGTGTCTTTATTTTTTATCAAACACAGCGGAGCATCAGCACTGAATGCAGATTTAACCCAAGGCCCTGACACTGACGGAATGTTTATGGTGTCCAGTGATCACATCTCTGAAGTAACTGATCGATTATGTGTCTTAATATTTTACGGTGAAAAGAGGAAAGTGCTTCCATAACCACAAAGCTTGGTTATATAGGGTGCTATTTCTGATTTGAAAATGCACATATATTTTATTTTCTGCCAGAAATAGTGTTTATTCCTCCTATTGTAAAAGACTGGTGTGTCATTTTTGTCTTGAGAAACATAATTTTCACCCAAACATAGAACTTTTGTAAAGTTCTGTGTGTAATTTGGAGTCAGTACTGATGAAAAGATGTTTTTTTTTTTTTCAGAATGCAGAATATGGTTTGAGGCCTGTCTGCATCAAGGGTAGAAGCCACACAAAGCTGAGAGAGGAGAGCTTACAGGCAGCTGCATTTCCAGAGCTGCCTTTGGACATGTTAAAGTGTGAGGATGGAGCCTGAAAGAATAATGGTGTATTATTTTGTGGAAAATGTGTTGCTGTTGCTGCACCTGAAGTCTCTGTGTGTGAAAACTGCTCACTGTGTTTGCTGCTCGATTGTGGGGTAAAAATAACTGGGGAAAAAGTAAAGTAGATTCTTGCACAACTCAGTTACAGGCTGACTAAAACTGTAATTACACCTTATCAATACTAATCTCTTTCGGCTGGTGGAAAAATTATTGAAAGAAAATTATGGAAAACAGTTATAACGGGATAGAAACAAACTTGGTAAGTTGGGAATTCTTTCAACTATCTTCACTAGGGAGGGTGGGCACGGTGAGGGTGACGTTTAGCTAAGATTGCTTTTGTTATTCCTCTCCCTGCCAGTAAAGGTCACCACATCCTCATTTAAGAAATTACACAGACTGCTTTCCAGCTACACAGTGGTGTTTGGTAGTGATGTGGACAAGCTGGCAAAGTGGGGAGTGCAGTCAGGACTGATGTGGTTCTCACTGCTGCTGCCCGCTGAGATCCACACGGGCTTTAAAATGTGAGTGTTAAATAAGAGGCCGATGGCGATGGCAGTACACACTGAGATCCACACGAGCTTTAAAATGTGAGTGTTAAATAAGAGGCCGATGGCGATGGCAGTACACACTGAGATCCACACGAGCTTTAAAATGTGAGTGTTAAATAAGATGCCGATGGCGATGGCAGTACACACTGAGATCCACACGAGCTTTAAAATGTGAGTGTTAAATAAGAGGCCGATGGCGATGGCAGTACACACTGAGATCCACACGAGCTTTAAAATGTGAGTGTAAAATAGGAGGCCGATGGCGATGGCAGTACACACTGAGATCCACACGGGCTTTAAAATGTGAGTGTTAAATAAGAGGCCGATGACGATGGCAGTACACACTGAGATCCACACGGGCTTTAAAATGTGAGTGTTAAATAAGAGGCCGATGGCGATGGCAGTACACATAAGAGGCCGATGACGATGGCAGTACACACTGAGATCCACACGAGCTTTAAAATGTGAGTGTAAAATAGGAGGCCGATGGCGATGGCAGTACACACTGAGATCCACACGGGCTTTAAAATGTGAGTGTTAAATAAGAGGCCGATGACGATGGCAGTACACACTGAGATCCACACGGGCTTTAAAATGTGAGTGTTAAATAAGAGGCCGATGGCGATGGCAGTACACACTGAGATCCACACGGGCTTTAAAATGTGAGTGTTAAATAAGAGGCCGATGGCGATGGCAGTACACACTGAGATCCACACGGGCTTTAAAATGTGAGTGTTAAATAAGAGGCCGATGGCGACGGCAGTACACACTGAGATCCACACGGGCTTTAAAATGTGAGTGTAAAATAAGAGGCCGATGGCGATGGCATTACACACTGAGATCCACACGGGCTTTAAAATGT
Organism: Albula goreensis; assembly: GCA_022829145.1. Lineage (NCBI taxonomy): Eukaryota > Metazoa > Chordata > Actinopteri > Albuliformes > Albulidae > Albula > Albula goreensis. The sequence goes on along the minus strand of CM040758.1, from coordinate 27,200,060 downwards.
GAGTGTAAAATAAGAGGCCGATGGCGACGGCAGTACACACTGAGATCCACACGGGCTTTAAAATGTGAGTGTTAAATAAGAGACCGATGACAATGGCAGTACACACTGAGCCCTGAGCGGAAATTGGCATTATCATAAAGGGGAGGAGCCTGTGTAATTAGGAGCTGCAGAAAGCAGACCTGAAGACACAGTTTTGTTCTTTCAAATGGAAAATGTTCATCTAGAGTGGCAGAGATGAGACATGTGGGTGTTTTTCTTTACCTCCTCTGGGTTTCTGGTAGGGCTTCTATTTTCATTACAATTATATCAAAAATTTGTTTAAATGATGATGTACTTCAGCTAGTCTTGTATATATACTGCATAAAATTACAAGGAAATTATGACATTGAATTGTTTCTTCCACCTAAGAGAGAATTCAATATTTGCATTTGATATAGTTTTTTCCTTCACCAAGATAATCCTGTCTCAGACTCCTAAAATACAGCAATAATTACATGGAATCTGTCATAAAAATGAGAATATCCTGAGAACCAAAGCAGAGCAGATAAAACATTTGGCATTCTTTTACACATCAAGGTAAAACATTTTTAATGTAGGAGATGTTGAATGATAATGCATGTTTTCTTTCCTATGTATTGTATGTTCTCATTTTTTAAATCATTGTCATATTCGGTAGGTAAAGTGGGCTGCATTGTATCTTATTTATACGTTAATGTATCTTTACTCAGTGTCTTACCCTGTGCAAGGCTATTTATCCTGAACATTAAGATCTGATGAACAAAAGACATGAGCCTTCACTCCTTAAAAAGTATTAATTATGACAAAAGACACATAACAGGTACATTTCAAAGAGGCAAAATTGAAAGCTACATTGCCACAAGCAACAAAATAAACCTATGGCTACTTTATTAAGTGGAGATCCACTTAAATGCAGGAGCTGGAGACCAATAAACTTATTAAATACTGGTTACAGACACATTAACAAATGGTAACTAATATGAGGAAAGCTATGCACACATCCTGCTGTTTGGTACCCCCTCTGCCCCGGGACTGGCCACCTTTCTGTAGGCACCCATGCTATTCCATATAAGATGGGTGTGTGTCTATAAAACATGGTCAGAAGAGTGCAGTAATGCATCTGTATAGCACTTATATGGAGCTGCTCTGTGCTGACTGGCGGCCATTACGCCGCTCTGTGCTGACTGATGGCCATTACGCTGCTCTGTGCTGACTGATGGCCATTACGCTGCTCTGTGCTGACTGGCGGCCATTATGCTGCTCTGTGCTGACTGATGGCCATTTCGCTGCTCTGTGCTGACTGATGGCCATTACGCTGCTCTGTGCTGACTGATGGCCATTACGCTGCTCTGTGCTGACTGATGGCCATTTCGCTGCTCTGTGCTGACTGATGGCCATTACGCTGCTCTGTGCTGACTGATGGCCATTTCGCTGCTCTGTGCTGACTGCCGGCCATTACACTGCTCTGTGCTGACTGATGCCATTCGCTGCTCTGTGCTGACTGATGGCCATTACGCTGCTCTGTGCTGACTGATGGCCATTTTGCTGCTCTGTGCTGACTGCCGGCCATTACGCTGCTCTGTGCTGACTGATGGCCATTACGCTGCTCTGTGCTGACTGATGGCCATTACGCTGCTCTGTGCTGACTGATGGCCATTTTGCTGCTCTGTGCATTGATGGCTTATGCTGCTCTGTGCTGACTGATGGCCATTACGCTGCTCTGTGCTGACTGCCCGCCATTACGCTGCTCTGTGCTGACTGATGGCCATTACGCTGCTCTGTGCTGACTGCCGGCCATTACGCTGCTCTGTGCTGACTGATGGCCATTTCGCTGCTCTGTGTTGACTAATGGCCATTACGCTGCTCTGTGCTGACTGATTACGGCCATTTTACGCTGCTCTGTGCTGACTGGCGGCCATTTCGCTGCTCTGTGCTGACTGATGGCCATTACGCTGCTCTGTGCTGACTGATGGCCATTACGCTGCTCTGTGCTGACTGATGGCCATTTCGCTGCTCTGTGCTGACTGATGGCCATTACGCTGCTCTGTGCTGACTGATGGCCATTACGCTGCTCTGTGTTGACTGATGGCCATTTCGCTGCTCTGTGCTGACTGATGGCCATTACGCTGCTCTGTGCTGACTGGCGGCTATTACACCAGTCTATTACATTAGACAAGGAAGATCAAAGTCATACTCTACGTAAGACACATAATGCTGATATTTTTAAATTCAGTACAGGAAATGTTAAGTGGCTCCATTAAGGAGAATATTGTTAAAGCAGCTGCCAGAGCCTGTAATAGAGTATGTAATATATCGATATAATGATCCAGAAACATCAGTGAATGGGACAGAAGCAGTTCATTATTAACTATCCTACCGAGTTTGTCTTTGCTCAGCTTAATCCTATTTTTATCTCTATCGAGCTTCATTGATGTAGACATGGCATCTATAATCAGTAAAATATTTGCTCATCTTTTGGCCATATATAAACCCCATGGAAAGCTGACGTAATTTTGGGGCTATCTCTGCGTTTGGTACAGTAAGCCTTATTACGCATTTTTTGTGTTCAGCATTTTAGAATGCCCCACATCTACAATCTAGAAGAGATGTTCATAGAGAGGAGACCATTTAAAAAATAAAACATTTCACTTAAAACAATCATCAGAGCACCAAAAAGTAGAATGTATTTTGAAACATCCAGACTGTCACGCTGTAAGTTATTTTACAGGAAAATTGCAAAACTAAACCGTGAATTCAAAAAATAATGTGTTTTATTTTCTCTGCATTGCCATCTATAATAATTCATTTATTTAAAAACAAACAATTAATGATGAAAACATTGTTTTTTCTTATTGCTGTGCTGAGTGCAATGCTGCGACCGCTCAGAAAATGAGTCGTCAGACAGATCTCTACTTTAGAATTCAAATAAAGGCTCTTTTAGTGCTTCAGTGACAGTAGAAACAGCAGAGCGGTAAAATTGGTCTCTGTCACTTTAAGAATAACATCCTAAACTTTGGCTGTGTGTTGTTGCTTCCTGTAGTTTCTTTTAATAGCATGTTGATGGCCTCTCACATCCGCACAGAGTTCACACTTTGGCCCACTGAGGTGACAGGTAGAGCCACTCACATACTATCTATAACAGCCAAAAACAAGACAAGACAAGATGTGAGAGTTTTCACCAGCTCTTTATCATTTAGGAAATTACTGTAAGTATCATGGCTAAAAACTGGACAGGGATGTGCATGTGGTCCAATGGTACAGCAGCGTTTCAGACTACTTGCTCAACATAGTTATACAGTGCCCAAGCCATTTCATTACAGGTTTGCTGGATCTCGTGCTATCATATCATACCTTCAGATAAATCAGTCATCTCACACTTGCTCACTTACTTTACCAAAGCTAAAACAATGAAACATTTAAGTCACACATTACAAATATACATAACACAGTAGAATAAAATAAAATAAATAATATATAAAAAAGGCAACTTTGCATGACAAACACAGAAATAAGAAAGAGACTGCTACTAATGCAAAAGAGGAAATGGTGCCTCCTGGTTGTCCCTCAGTTTATGACAGGAGGCCAACGCCACACATTCAGTTTTTTCTCCCAGAATAATATAGGGAGTTCTATGTTGTTATAGTTTTTTAATTCAGGGAAAGTTGTTCTAATTTTTAAATAAAATGAATTTCTGTCTCTCTCTCTCTCTCTCTCTCTCTCTCTCTCTCTCTCTCTCTCTCTCTCTCTCTCTCTCTCTCTCTCTCTCTCTCTCTCTCTCCCTCTCCCTTTTTCTCTCTCTCTGTCTCTCCAGGTGTGTGTGCCTCCTCTGCCCAGTCTGAGATGAAGGAGCTGAAATGCATTATGGGACAGAAGGTCTCTTTCCCCTCTACAGTGAAAAAGACTGGATTCATTTTTAGAAATGATACCCAGATTGCTAAAGTGATAGATAAAGCTTTCAGCATCACCAGGAGCAGTTTCACAGGCAGAGTGCAGTGGGACAGCAGCACTGGACTCTTCTCCATCACTGGACTGAAGATGGAGGATTCTGGACTATATAGTGCAGAATAATGATGAAAAGAAAAAAATAGCCACTGTTTACAAACTGACTGTGTACAGTACGTATCACTATTATGTCACTGTGTTTTGTGCCGTATTAATGACAGATATTCACTTTTTCCCATAACCAATAGAGATCCAACAGAGAGATGTTCACTGTGCTTTGTGCTGCATTAATGACAGATATTCAATTTCTCTGTATCCAAAAAAAGATCCAATCAAGATTTCCTAATAATTGTTCTGTATTAATGAGAGATATTCACTCTTTCTATATTCACTGGAGAGAGATATTCACTGTGTGTGTGTTTGTGTTTAAGTGGAGTGTAAATGAGGTGTAAAACATGTGGTGTTAGCTGCATATGTGAGCTAACTATGAAGAGCCACCCTGCTCTGCCACACACAGGGTGGAGTCAGGGCTCAGTGTGTACTGACCAGTGCTGAAGGCTCTCCTTGCTTTTGTGTCTCTGCACAGATCCAGAGTCCACACCTCAAGTGTACAGATCGATGAAACCCATCTGCAGTGTGCTGTGCTCAGTGGAGAATGGGAGAGAGCAAGAGCTAAGAGCAAGAGCCCAGACAGTCAAACCTGAAGGATACTGCATTTGTGAGATATTGGCTTTTTTTCTGACAATTGCTTGAAAATATTTCTCAAAATCTTGTTGCCCTTTTTAAAACTGTGAAAACTATTTCTTAAACCACTGCAAAATACAGACACTCAGCTGCCCATCTCCAGACCTGGAGGAATGGTTTGTACTCTGGATTTTGGAGTTTTAGTTTCGACTGGAAAACGAGTACACATACCTTGTTTCCCTTATCAGTGTTGCTGTGCTGATCAGTGTGTCTCTTACAGACTCAGTCTCAAAGCCCCGTTTCACAAGCACAGCATCTGAGGGGTACCAGGGCAGATGCTGTTCAGTGCTGTGCTCTGTGGAGAACGGGAGAGAGGTCACCCTGTCCTGGCAGAGAGAGGGGGAGACACTGTACCTCACCAGCAGCCCTGATCTCAACACCCCCCTGTCTCTCCTTCTGGGGATAGAGGAGAACAGCGCCCCCTACAGCTGTGTGGCTAAAACCCCATCAGTGAAGAGAGAACTGTTTAAACACCTCAGAGCTCTGTAGAGTGGACTGCAGGGACTACAAAGGAGCTGGTACTGACCAATATTCTATATCTGTATTTATAACTGAACTTATTTCCATGGCTGAACATTTTTATATAAAGCAACCAGTAATGTGTCCTACTACATCACATTGCTGCTGCTCACCCATCTGTACTGTGTCCTACTACAGCACACTGCTGCTGCTCACCCATCTGTACTGTGTCCTACTACAGCACACTGCTGCTGCTCACCCATCTGTACTGTGTCCTACTACAGCACACTGCTGCTGCTCACCCATCTGTACTGTGTCCTACTACAGCACACTGCTGCTGCTCACCCATCTGTACTGTGTCCTACTACAGCACACTGCTGCTGCTCACCCATCTGTACTGTGTCCTACTACAGCACACTGCTGCTGCTCACCCATCTGTACTGTGTCTCTGTAGCAGGTAATGGGTCCAGCAATTCTCTGGTAGCTGGGATTGGAGCTGCAGTTGGGGTGTTTTTTATTATTCTACTGGGGACAGTCATCTACTTGAAGAAAAGAAGCCAAACCCCTGGAACTGAAGGTAGGAGAGATGTGGCCTCTGCAGTGATGAGTGTGTGTGTGTGTGTGTGTGTGTGTGTGTGTGTGTGTGTGTGTGTGTGTGTGTGTGTGTGTGTGTGTGTGTGTGTGTGTGTGTGTGTGTGTGTGTGTGTGTGTGTGTGTGTACGTGTGATATTTCATCATGTATCCAGTAGGAAAGTCCTTGCCCTGTTTCTCCAGTTCATTTCCAGCTGCACAGTCTGGATGGATCATGTAAAGTCACTGAAATGTCATTTCTCTGTGGTGTTTATATTGCAGATCCTCCTGATGAAATCACATATGCTGATATTAACCACAGAGCCAGGAGGACTCAGAGAGGGGTAGGTGTGGCAGAAAAATACCCCAGATACAAAATGACTGCATTGAACTTTGTGTCAGGTGTAGGTTATTGTTTTTGCTCTGTGAAAGTATGCATGGTATTCACATTTCATGTGAATCAGAAATGATTGTGTTTTGCAGACTGTTGATTTGTGTTGTGGTGTGGTGGCCATGTGGATTGTGTTTCATTTACATGGACATGCTAAAAATAAAATGTAAAATGCTTGTGGCATTCAAGCTGTCTAAGAAAGCAGCTGAAATTTGGCGTTTTTGAAATGTTCAACCAATCAGGGAGCTCCCCAGCACAGAATGCTCTGTTAGAGGGCGTGGCAGGAAACCAGCAGGTGACCCAAACTCACTGACACTCTGGGGTGTAAATTTACGGTGTCATAAAAGCCTCTTAAGAGTAATATCTGCTCCTCTCTCTCTCTCTCTCCCTCTCTCCTCTCTCCCTCTCTCTCCCTCCTCCCTCTCTCCTCTCTCTCCCCTCTCTCTCCCCTCCCTCTCTCTCTCTCTCTCCCTCCCTCCCCTCTCTCTCTCTCTCTCCTCCCTCCCTCCCTCTCTCTCTCCCTCTCTCTCTCCCCTCTCTCCCTCTCCCCCTCCCTCTCTCTCCCTCCCCCTCCCTCCCTCTCTCTCCCCCTCCCTCCCTCTCTCTCTCCCCTCCCTCTCTCCCTCTCTCTCTCTCCCTCCCTCTCTCTCTCTCTCTCCTCCCTCCTCTCTCCCCCCTCCCTCCCTCTCTCTCTCCCTCTCTCTCTCCTCCCTCCCTCCCTCTCTCTCTCCCCTCCCTCCCTCTCTCTCTCTCGCCCTCCCTCTCTCCCTCTCTCTCTCCCCTCCCTCCCTCTCTCTCTCCCTCTCTCTCTCCCCCTCCCTCCCTCTCTCTCCCCTCCCTCTCTCTCTCTCTCCCCTCTCTCTTTCTCTCTCTCAGAATGCACACATGGGCCAAACTGGTAAGGCTGCAGTAGTATCTGTGTTTACTGGGTTCTTACATGCATCATTTTAAACCTAGTGTATACTTTGTACTGTATATTTTATGTAGACATTATTCTTGCTAATGTCACACAACGCTAAAATCAAGGTGTGGTCTCTTAGCTTGTAAGACTCTGATCTGCTCCTCCTCTGTGTTTGTATTGGAGGTGCATCTGTCGACATCATTTACAGTGTCATCAATCACAAACGCCCCAAGAAGCAGGAGGCTGCTGCTCCCAGAGCTACACAGGTCAGATACTGAATCTGGAACACTGGAGTTAAAACTTGGTGTTGATATTCAGTGTTAAATTCCAGAGTAGTAGCAGTGTTAAATCTCTGAAGTGACCCATGTCTCTCTGTCCACAGGAAGAGTCCAGCTGTGTCTACACTGAGGTCAGAAGAAAATAGTGACCACCACTGAAGAAGGGATGCCATTTTTTATGAAGTGATGTCATCTTTTATGTGTTTCATGGATATGACTGCACATAAATTGAATGTCTGTACATAATCTTATGAACATATTATAACATGGATGTTATAAATGTTCTTATGCTTTTGTTCTTATTCATTTTATTAGATTTTAACCTTTCTATTTATTTTTTCCTTTTTATCTTCATTCTTTTCATGATTTGTATTTTTAAAAATGTGTCTTATTTCTTTACTTTTTCTTTTTAACCTGTGTAAAGCACTTTGAATTGCCTTTGTGTACAAAATGTGCTACACAAATAAATTTGCCTTGCCTTGCCCTGCCTTGCCTTGGATTTCTGTCTACTGCAGAAGTCATCTAATTTATCAATAAATACAACCATAATATGCATGAAATTTGATGTAGTTCTATTAGCATTATTTTTTCCTTATGATGCCTGAGAGGTTTCTTAGAGGCTGCAAGTTTCCAGCTCAACAAGATGTGTTTGAATAATAGCAGGAGTATCAAAAACGCTGTTCAACATTGCTTTATGGAAACACCAGCACAGGTAGCCAAGCAACCATCGAAAGGAAAATCAGCTCAAAATTTACAACCAAAAAAATGAGAAAACTGTGAGTTAATGAGCTCTCTGAGCAGTCTGAACAAAAATAGCAGTTAGGACTCACAATTGCTGTTGCAACACTGTTAAGATGGTACAATCATGCAACAGATGATATGTGTTAAATGGAAAGAGGTCTATTTAATGTAAGGACCTCTTTCTTCTGACACCTCTGTTCTTTAAAATCCAGAGCCCGGTAGCGCACAGAGCCCAGACTGTATCAGTGATCTTTCCTCTGACACCTCTGTTCTTTAAAATCCAGAGCCCGGTAGCGCACAGAGCCCAGACTGTATCACAGTGATCTTTCCTCTGATACCTCTGTTTAAAATCCAGAGCCCGGTAGCGCACAGAGCCCAGACTGTATCACAGTGATCTTTCCTCTGACAGCTCTGTTTAAAATCCAGAGCCCGGTAGCGCACAGAGCACAGACTGTATCACAGTGAAGCTGGTGTACCTGACTGTTTCCATCGCAAGAAAAGGTGAATTTTGGTTCTTTAAAGTGGCTTTAATGAATGATGTCTTCATGTTATTCATAACACAGAGGAACATCAGCGCTGAATACAGATTTTACCCAAGGCCCTTCTGTTTTACTGTGGAAAGGAAGAGGAAAGTGTCTCCATAATCACATAATCACTGGATTTACTCACACACTTGCACATACCCATTGGAACACTCGATGCTGTAATTTAGTTAGTATAAAACCATTTTTTAATGTTTTAATTTATGATTTCTGCCTGAAGTCTTTGTACAAACATTTTTTTATCAAATCTTTAATACAAGTGGCTTGAATTAGACATGATTTAGTGAATGCTTTTATTATTTTGCTCCATATTATCCATTTTTCTTTGGTTATTACATTTCTACCGTTTCCACAAAACTTCAGATATAAATCATAATTATGTGGAGTCCTATATCTTGTTTGATATTACAGATAAATTTTTATACTCTACATTTTTAATCACAATTTTAATTATATTTTAAAATGTTTTGATTTTTTAGAGCTTACTCTTTTACCCTGTGCTGTTTGGAAAATACACACACACACACAATGCCTTTTTCAGAGCACACACACACACACTCACACACACTCACTCACTCACACACACACACTCACACACACACACACACACACACACACACACACACACACACACACACACAGATCAGAGTGGTCAGCATGCAGCCCATCTGTGTTGCAGTCAGCTGCAGGCTGGGCTGTGCGTTTCATTCTGTGGTCAGCACTGAGTGGAAAAACACTGAACACTTCAAAGAGGAGAGATGATACGTATAATCTGCAGAGAAACACATTTCCGTTGTTGTTTGTTGATCATGTTTATTAGAGTATGCAGAGAGGATTCATTAAGCTGTGATCTGCAGCTCCTCCGCAGCACAAAGACAGCTCAGTGCTGACAGTTCTGTGCATGCTCAATCAGTCATGGTTGTAACTCAGCACCATAATACAGTCTTCATAAAGCCATGCATTATGAATTTATATTAACTAATATTTTACAGATGTCAAAACAATGTTCAAAGTGGCTTCATTCAGAAATGACAGTTTTTGAGGTTTTCTTTTACATTACATCTCACCATGTGATTGGATTTGGTTACTGTAGTCATTTTGTGTGTCAGTAAAACTTAGGCACTTTTTATATATTTAACGTTTTTATATACTTTGGTTTTTAATGGGTTGGTTTGCAGCCCTGTAATCAGGAAAGTATGGTCATGATAACAGTTACAGAACACAAGGCTGCTTTGTCGTTTTGGCATTGAGAAAAATAGTTGTTAACAAAACTGACAGACTGTATCTCTGGTCTTCAGACAATGTTTGTGGGGAAAACAGAGTTTTGAGTAATGATGTGCCGTAGATACAGAATGTCACACCATCCCCCACTAGCACAGCGGTGTCGTCTCTTCCTCAGAGCATAGCACAGCCCAGAGACCGCAGAGCGGTCTGATGCACGAAGGCATGAGGCTTGAGACGTGTTAGGCTGCAGCTCTCTGAACTGGGGTCAGTGCTGTGGGCGGAAACACACCAAATTTCAGAGAGGAGAGGTGACAGACATCACTTGAAAGTGCTTGCAAAGTTTTTTATTTTTTTCAGTAAACCTTATGAAAAAAGTATGTTTGGCACAGAACTGGAGTGTAGAGCTTTTAAATCCACTTTTTCTTTGTGGATGGCGAGTCAGGATAAGGGCCCAGTTTCAGGGGTATGGAGGGTGTGAGTGTGGATAAGGGCCCAGTTTCAGGGGTATGGAGGGTGTGAGTGTGGATAAGGGCCCAGTTTCAGGGGGTATGGAGGGTGTGAGTGTGGATAAGGGCCCAGTTTCAGGGGTATGGAGGGTGTGAGTGTGGATAAGGGCCCAGTTTCAGGGGTATGGAGGGTGTGAGTGTGGATAAGAGCCCAGTTTCAGGGGTATGGAAGGTGTGAGTGTGGATAAGGGCCCAGTTTCAGGGGTATGGAGGGTGTGAGTGTGGATAAGGGCCCAGTTTCAGGGGTATGGAGGGTGTGAGTGTGGATAAGGGCCCAGTTTCAGGGGTATGGAGGGTGTGAGTGTGGATAAGGGCCCAGTTTCAGGGGTATGGAGGGTGTGAGTGTGGATAAGGGCCCAGTTTCAGGGGTATGGAGGGTGTGAGTGTGGATAAGGGCCCAGTTTCAGGGGTATGGAGGGTGTGAGTGTGGATAAGGGCCCAGTTTCAGGGGTATGGAGGGTGTGAGTGTGGATAAGGGCCCAGTTTCAGGGGTATGGAGGGTGTGAGTGTGGATTAGGGCCCAGTTTCAGGGGTATGGAGGGTGTGAGTGTGGATAAGGGCCCAGTTTCAGGGCTATGGAGGGTGTGAGTGTGGATAAGGGCCCAGTTTCAGGGTTATGGAGGGTGAGTGTGGATTAGGGCCCAGTTTCAGGGTATGGTGGGTGTGAGTGTGGATAAGGGCCCAGTTTCAGGGGTATGGAGGGTGTGAGTGTGGATAAGGGCCCAGTTTCAGGGGTATGGAGGGTGTGAGTGTGGATAAGGGCCCAGTTTCAGGGGTATAGAGCCCAGTTTCAGGGGTATGGAGGGTGTGAGTGTGGATAAGGGCCCAGTTTCAGGGGTATGGAGGGTGTGAGTGTGGATAAGGGCCCAGTTTCAGGGGTATGGAGGGTGTGAGTATGGATAAGGGCCCAGTTTCAGGGCTATGGAGGGTGTGAGTGTGGATAAGGGCACAGTTTCAGGGGTATGGAGGGTGTGAGTGTGGATAAGGGCCCAATTTCAGGGGTATGGAGGGTGTGAGTGTGGATAAGGGCCCAGTTTCAGGGGTATGGAGGGTGTGAGTGTGGATAAGGGCCCAGTTTCAGGGGTATGGAGGGTGTGAGTGTGGATAAGGGCCCAGTTTCAGGGGTATGGAGGGTGTGAGTGTGGATAAGGGCCCAGTTTCAGGGGTATGGAGGGTGTGAGTGTGGATTAGGGCCCAGTTTCAGGGGTATGGAGGGTGTGAGTGTGGATAAGGGCCCAGTTTCAGGGCTATGGAGGGTGTGAGTGTGGATTAGGGCCCAGTTTCAGGGGTATGGAGGGTGTGAGTGTGGATAAGGGCCCAGTTTCAGGGGTATGGAGGGTTTGAGTATGGATAAGGGCCCAGTTTCAGGGGTATGGAGGGTGTGAGTGTGGATAAGAGCCCAGTTTCAGGGGTATGGTGGGTGTGAGTGTGGATAAGGGCCCAGTTTCAGGGGCATGGAGGGTGTGAGTGTGGATAAGAGCCCAGTTTCAGGGGTATGGAGGGTGTGAGTGTGGATAAGGGCCCAGTTTCAGGGGTATGGAGGGTGAAAAAATCTAACCGTTAAATAAATATATACGATACAAAAAAACAACAAAATGCAACAAACCACAAAACTCACAGATATTCTCTATTCACAATATGACAAATCTCCTCTCAGAGGAATATAAATGGGGCTGTTTTATACCCTAGGCCCCTCCTCTAGAACATAGCACCCATTACATTAATATATAACACACAGGCAACTGTAATGGCTAAACACATATACCACAATTAATTATTTAACAAACATTCAATCGGGCAAGTTACAATTCCTTCTCAGAGTGCAGAATTATTTTCATTTTATACACAAAACCAATTGTCGTTGGTTTGACCCAATACCAGCAGAACTGTGCATGTGCAACTCGAGGAAGGCCCGAGTTGCCATGGTTCTGTTTGTGATTTTAAACCACATAATGCTACCGGAAGCATTCAGCATTTCGGCCAAACAAAGAAACAAACACACAAACGGAGAAGACAGAGAACAGAAAACAGAACAGTTTTACGAATAAAAATACAGCACACAACAAATGATAAATAAAATATAAATAAAATGACATAGATTCAAAAGTCATTTGTGTGTGTTTGTGTTTGTGGTCGCAGACTGTTAGGGGGTGTAGCTGGTGTGGATATGTTTCTGTTCTTGAACTAGGGAAACCAGGAGGGTTTAAGATCAAAACCCTGAGCTTAAACCCGAACTCTGGGTTGAACAAACCTGAGGTAACATACACCGTGTCTTCTGTTCCAGAGCGGTCAGGTTAGCGCACTTGTGTGCCTTTCGCGGCCTGGGACAGACCCCTCTGACACAATCACACACATCACAATAATATAATTACACAATCATACAAACGATCATTTGCATATTTACTCAAGTACAGACAATGACTACTATTTGAGGCACCAAACAAGCTTATTATAATAATGCAATATTGTCATTTGTAGCACCATTTGTAGTTAAAAATGGTGAAGCAAAACATTTGCATTTCATAATGCAAAAAGCACATCTGATACATTTTCTTAGCTACCAAAAGGATACAGGACTAAGAAATCTGTCACAGCCAGGATGCTCCTACATCATAAAGCCAGAGAGCAGCCACTGAAAGGGTCTGTGGTTGAGGAGGTGAATGTCTTTGATGATCTGGTTTGCCTTGGATGCTGCTCACTTTCTCTACTAGTGTCCCATTGACCCTGAGTGGGGTGAAGTGCAGACATTCAGGTCCAAGGTGATGACAGCACCTCCACCTCCTCCAGATAGGCTGTCTTGTTGTTGTTGGAGATCAGACCTACGAGATCATCCGCAGATTTCACAATGATGTTGGAGCTGTGTGTGGTTATGCAATCATGGGTGTAGAGGGAGTGGAGCCTGGGCTCAGGGTGCAGCCTTGGGGGGCGCTGGTGTTGAGGGTTTGAGGAACTGGAGGTGCAGTTTCCAATCTTCACCACCTGCGGTCTGTCAGCCAGGAAGCTCTGGACCCAGGAGCAGAGTGAGGAGCTTAGCCCCAGGTCCGTGAGCTTGGGGATCAGTCTGAGGGGGAGTATCGTGTTAAATGCCGAACAGCAGGTGCACACAGTTCCCCTTTTCGGTGTTCAGGTGGGAGAGGATGGAATGGGGGCCACTTACATTCACATTCATTTACATTTCCTCATTTCACAGACGCTTTTATCCAAAGTGACGTGCAAGACGTGCATATAGTCAGTGCAACGACAATACAAGAAAGAAAGTGCATCATTTAAACACTGCTACAGTCGTTCACAGTCTGTTGCAAATCAAAAGCATAATACAACATTGGAGTGATGAAGTGTCACATATGGGTATGATAGGTGCCAAACGGGGTACGATGGTTAGACCAGGTACCGTGGGAAGAGGAGCGTCTTCAGACCACATTGGAAGGTGTGCTGTGATTGGGCGGCCCGTAGGGGACAGGGAGCTTGTCCCCCACCGGGAGCTAATGTGGAGTAACGGTGTAGTCTGGTTCCTCTCAGTGAAGGGAGACGACCTGTCGCTGCAGATCGGAGCGGTCAGGCTGGTGTCTAAGGCTGGACGGGGCTCTGGAGGTAGGTAGGGGCCGTCCGGTTAGCTGCAGCAAAGGCTCTGAAGGTAGGTAGGGGCCGTCCGGTTAGCTGCAGCAAAGGCGAGGGTCAGGGTCTTCAATGGCAGGGCAAGCAGTCCGCACCAATCAGAACCCTCCAGTGCTTGAGGCGTGAGCTCGAGGGTTGTTTTAGAATGTAACTTGAGACCAGGGGAGAAAAAGACACCTGCTGTTTCTGCTGAGTTAAATTAAAATATAAAACTGGTAATCACATACCATTTTTTTTACTAGTTAGTATGATAAACTGTTACACTGTACCAAAACCTTACATCTAACGTGTCCATATCGTATATACCTACATAGTAATATACCTACATAATAATTAAGGACACTTTGTATAAAATGCGACCAGATTTTTATATTATCAAAATCGTAGAAACAAAGCAGGGTTGAGACAATGTGATATAATAGGGTATGACTCCTAAATAGATGAGCCCAGTCAAGCAGCTATGGAATATTCTGGAACATCTGAGTCAGTGTTCTCCACCTCCATTAACTGAGCATGAGCTGACTGAGTTACTGATGGGAGAGTGAGTAACTCAGACAGTTTATGAGATTCTACATATCTCCTGCTCTCCTACAGTCAGAGAAACAGGTATAAATATGAATATCCACTCATGAAGAACGGAGCTCCTGACTCTCCTGCAGAATCTCATAAGCTGATACAGCTCAAACAGGAGAACACTCACCTCCATTCACTGGTGATGATAAAGGGTCCTGAATAGTCAGAGAAACAGGTATAAATATGAGTGCTCTTCCTCATGAAGAACGGAGCTGTGACTCATGAAGAACGGAGCTGTGACTCTCCTGCAGAATCTCATAAGCTGATACAGCTCAAACAGGGAGAACACTCACCTCCATTCACTGGTGATGATAAAGGGTCCTGCTCTCCTACAGTCAGAGAAACAGGTATAAATATGAGTGCTCTTCCTCATGAAGAACGGAGCTGTGACTCTCCTGCAGAATCTCATAAGCTGATACGGCTCAAACAGGGAGAACACTCACCTCCATTCACTGGTGATGATAAAGGGTCCTGCTCTCCTACAGTCAGAGAAACAGGTATAAATATGAGTGCTCTTCCTCATGAAGAACGGAGCTGTGACTCTCCTGCAGAATCTCATAAGCTGATACAGCTCAAACAGGAGAACACTG